>JAYRBW010062187.1:0-30402 GCA_036023295.1 Invenusta paracnida
TCAAATTAGAAACGAAAGACTGTAGTTGGGAATTCCCTTATCCGGTCAAGTATGACTTAAACAAATCGCTTCTATTTATTCTATTTCTATGGGTATACCTACCTTTAGAAAATAAATTTTACATTCGCGTTGAAAGATTAACACAAAGATTAACTTACAGATTATTGATTTTTATATAATTAGTATTTATTATACTAAAAAAACGAAAACATTTTATTTAGGAATACATTTCTTATGTTCTGAATTGGAAACGACAGGGTTTCCAGATTAGCCATATATATATAATATAACTGTACACTATAAGACATCAGACTTTGTATTAAAAGAACAATAATAAAGTCTTGTATTTTCAAAAAATTTCAAAGAAAATATATCGTATCTATTGAAAACCTTCCATTGCTATATACTGCTTTCGCACTGTAATAGCTATATATATTAGTATATACCACTTTTCATTGTTCTCCACATTATTTATACTTACTGAATATAGTTGTGGTTTCATAGTTTTTGTTGCTTTCCAATACTAATATACTTGACTTTTTATAGCACCAATGTTTCTTAACTATTTATTTATTGCTTTTATTCATAATTTGTATTATTTTTATATTTTATTTAAAAAATTACCCATTCTACGTTTACTGTTCTGACTAATGTTTGTTAGGTTCTTCTGAAGGTTGTTTTTAGTTATTTTTTTATTAATTAAAGGATTAAAATAAAAATTTTATTATTTTAATTTCTTTTTTTTCTTGCAATGTTCTTTCATTTTTAAATAATGTATTATATGTTATTCAGAATACGACAATATTTGAGGTTTAACGTACGAGTTCTCAAAATTATCATGTAGTAATGTATGTATATAGTTATAATATATTATATAGTCAAAAATGTAAAATTTTAAAGTAACCTTAAATAGCATAATTATATATATTCTAGTAATAGTATGTTGATAAATGATATCCAGTATTTTTTCTGCTCTGTTTTGGAATTGTTTGTGACAACCATGTGTATGTAATAATCTAATTACAGGAACTCCAGAGCTTCCATTATTTGAATATTCACTGCGGGACTTGGTAGAAGTTCTTGGCTTGGAGAACATGATTAGATTATACACGTGTATCCTTCTTGAATATCGAGTCGTTCTGTTTTCTCAAGGTAAGTTTTATTTATTACATCGGAATTTCAAACCTTTTTATTGACTTGACGGGGAAAGAGCTAGGTAGTTTTTGTCGTTTTCCACATGTTAGTAAATAATTATTAACATTATTATATTTAATCAATTTAGTAATAATAATATATTAATTTAATTATTTTATATACTACAATTTGTGCTTTCAAAATGCAAGATTTTACTCAATAAATTTAAGGATCTACATATTTATATTTAAAACCATTCCAAACAATTATTTTTCGTCATGAATGCTTTTTAATTTAGATATTAAAACATGTTGAAAGTATCATAATATGCCCATTAAGGTAATGATGTTAAATATTCAAGCTTGTTCAGTAGAATTTTACAATTTGAAAATTAATATAATATGTTTTAAATATATTATTTATTAAAAGCGGTCCGTTATTTTATTATGATCAACTTTTAATTATTTAATTTTTGTGGGTCAATTATTATTATTGTTTTGTTAAAGATATTATTAATTTTTACTTTTATTTATATATATCTATATGCACGTATCCCTCTATAGAGTAGTTAAATGCAAGTTCACATTTTGTAATAGGAATACCGAATATTTATTTTGAATATGTAGGTATATATGTTACATATTATTATGTTTGTATCTGAATTTTTACTATAATTTAACGTATACACATGCTTTATAATATTGCAAAGTCAGAATGACCTAGAAAGCTAAATTTATTAACAACTAGATCAATATTAATATGTTGTATGCAATATTTCCGAATATCGATGCATATATTTATCGAAGTATAAACTGTATTGCCAGATTGTTGCATTAAGGTGCTGGTTTGTTGCTGAAGCTAAAACGTCTGAAATCTAGAGCGACAAATAAATCGGTTTTTGCTAGTTAGATAGTTAGACATCAGAAGCCAAATTAAATACTACTGCCAAAGCGTGTTCACGATGATTGAACCATTGTCCTACACTCCCAATTTTCTATTTTTCATGAGATGTTGTCTAAACATAAAACAAGAGCGTTATGATGTTAGATAACGCTATTTATAGTAAAGAACTTACCATATAAATATTAATTTAAATGCTTGGTGTAATAACTTTTAAGCTGCTACAATGTCCTAAACAACATATGTTTTATTACCTTCGAATAATAGATTGAGTTTATCAAAGATATTTAACTTATTTTCAAAGTTAAATTAATTACCTCGATTATTTTTAAATAATGTGCTGCTTCTAACATGTATTATATTTTCATTAAATAATGCTAAAAGGCTTAGGAACGCACAATTAATTTAAAATGCCCTGTACTATTAATATTCACTCAATAATATTATGTCTAGAGACTTCAGGAATAATAATTTCGTATTTATCTATCTAAAGATAAATTAGCTATTACATTGTATTTTTTACACAGAAAATCTACGAGCTGGAGGGAAGTGGAGATGAGTTTATTCTATTTTTCTATACAATTTACTATTTCTATTGAAAAAGATCCATTGAAACAAAAAAGAAACTTACATATTATGTTTTTTTACGTGTTGTCTAAATTATAACACTACTATCTATTGATTATGACATGAAATATTCAGTTATATTGTTGGACATTTCATTGATTGATCTGATAAAATATCATTGAGCTTCAATGACGAGACTGATTTGTTGGTAAATTAATTGATAATTATTTATAACTTAGGTACTATTATAATATTATATAACATATTATTTTAGGCACTTAATTTTCCCTCTCTATTATACGTAGTGGACATTAGAGTATTATAGTCCTAATTTGAATAATATTCCATATAAAATATTAGTAGTCTTGTTTCTTCTATTTTGATAATCACAATACCCGACTATGCCTTCCCCATCACATCGTTAGACTACCGACTACTCATGCTCGTTGCAGAAGGTATAACATGCCTTCTCTTCCCCTTCGCCTGGCCGCATGTTTATGTTCCCATTCTGCCGATGGCAGCCACTCACTTTCTTGATGCTCCACTCCCATTTATTATGGGCCTCAAAATTAACGATTCCAGTGATCCCGAACCACAGTTAGCTAGTGAGGTGAGTATAGAATCATTGGTTCACTTTAATCGAGACGTCACAATGGACATGTGTTTTAATTCCGCATATTAACAGTTTTGTTAATCATAGAGTGAAACTGCTTGAGTAGATGATAATAAAAGTAGTGAATTAATTATCTGTTTGCAGCAGCAATAGTTACTGAATATTTTGATAACTATTTTTTACATAAAAACTGTTCAGCAATAGAGACTGAGTTTTAATATTTAAAGATTTATTTTGCATAACAAAACATTGAGAAATAGGAATTGTAGTATTAAATAACTGTATATATTATTAGTATGACTTAAAATTCAATGTATTTAACTATTGTTTATTTTTATTTCTATTTTTAAAACATATTATTAAATATTTTCTGTGGTTGTTTCATTATGTTGTTATATTCTTAGACATATTATTACACTATGGTTATATTTCACATTATATTTCAAATTTTAGTATTCCTGCTCTCAGGTAACTAGTCGTTTTTTTATATAATTTCAGTTTGTTTCTTTACTTCTACTTTATTTTAACTGTTAAAAAGAAAATATATTAGATAATTTTATTAGTAATTCAATTAGCTTATTCTTATAATGTTAGTGTTATGTTTTTGGTAGTATGTTATAAGATATTATTACAGATAAAATAAAGTTATGTTTGTATATTTTTGGTCTAAAATTATGATTATTATGACTATTCTAAATTTACTAAAATATCATTTTTGTGTCACAACCAATTGTTTTATGCAGTATATTATATGCAGTTAAACATGTTAACATTTTTCTAGCATAAAAGGAAACCTATTAAGGTCATTTGACCCCACTTCCAACACACAGTAGATGCTTCACTTTTACATACAAGCACACACGTGTAATTTTTTCGATTATGGAATGTATGGTCATGCATATATACAGATCGATAGAACACCTGAGATATATTATTATTACTCCTTAATATTGCGTCCATAATATTACTATTAAACTAGACCTTGCTTTTACTCGACCTCCGTCGCTAGTTACAGGACAAGTTAAGCAGAAGAAATAAGTTAATTCAGACGACATTTTGCACAGATAACTTGACGTTGGCCATCATATTGATTTGGTGTGTGTTGTGACATCGATTGTAATATAGAGCATATCGTATGTTGTTGAATAAGATGAATATAAACTTAGAAAATTGTCAGCTATCTAAAACTCACGTCCAGCATTTAGATTAGCTTGTTCGTTCTTCGTTTTATCTTGTATTCCCTCTCTCTTCATCTCCATTCGTCGTATTAGGTTTTTGTTTGACTTATTTCAGATCAATATCAAATTGAATCTTCTTTTCTCGAATTTCCGCGCATTCACGGATGAGTCAGTTTTAACTTACTGTCCTTAATGGATCACGTTGTGTATTGTAGAAGGACATTACGATCTTTTTTATGTTTTGAAGGATTTAAAAATAAACTCTTGAAATGAAATCGTACTTGTTACGATTAAATATTTTATGATGTTTTATTAATTCTGATATTACAAAAATACAATTAATTGAAAATAATATTTTGAGAAAAAAACTAAAACTTATTAGCATTATTTTTATGTACTACTAATATAATATTATTAATTCTGGAATAAAGTTGATATTTTATTGAATATTACTATTCAAGCATTATAGAATATAAGGTATACTGTATTCTAAATTAGTCTAGCAATTATTAAAAGAGAACTTGTAATGTAACTAGAAGAACACCATCAAATCATTTATATAGACCATTTCCTTACAAGGTTAATTGCTTGAGCTTAAAAAGTTCTTTCTTTTTATTGTTTTGTATAACATACTCTTGAAAAATAATTATTTACATTTTAGATTATTTTATTAATCAGAGTACCTCAAATAAAAAATTATCTATCAGACGTTTCTTTATTATTATTATTAATATTAATATAGTGATATTATGACAGTAATGTCGATATAATTATAGAGAGTAATATATGATTATTTATATGATGGTGATATTATTATTATAAAAGTAACCTATAGTAGATTTCTTCAATAATACAATTATACCGAAATTATTTTGCCTTAGTTAAACAAAAGTAATATTTTATATAGTAATATATCTTTTTGTGTTCGTATATTATACCACAGCTTTGATAACAATAATTTACTTTACTAAAGTATCCCTTTATATTTTCTTCTTTCTATCTGTAGTAAGCCCTTTTTAAACTCTAATTTTGTGTAGCATTAACTATTTTCCTGAATCTATTTTTTATGGTTATAGGCCTTGAAACGTCAGAGAAATAAAACCAAATTAATGAGAGCCAGGGGAATCCAATATTATGGATCGCCAATAAAATAAACCTTTGAGAAACTTCCTTTAATAATAAATCTTCAATTTTTACTATATATTTCAGTATTGCTACACTGGTATTCTATAATTAAATACCATTTTAGTAGAGATATTTCTCGTTATAGTAAATCAATAGTTTTTTTAATTATTGAAACGTAATATGATTGAACTGAGTCATCTAAAACCTACAATTTATTAAAACCATCATATAGTGAAGGAGCAGGCTAAAATGAAAAATAGGAGTAATTTTAATATTGTGTCTAAATTATCAAAGTCTCCAAATCTTAGCTGAGTATTAGCTCGAATTATGCATCTTTAAATTTATACCTTAAAGTGTTCAGTTTTAGTTTGCTTGATATGTTTGATTAGTAATTCTTATTCAAAGGTATACGGGGCTAATATTTCTCGTATTTTTATATGAAAATTATCTTATTGTAATCTTTGTTTGACAATATATTGTTTAATGGAATTAAAATTAAAAGATGAGAATCTTGAGCTAATTATGAAAACAATTATACATTAGCTGCTTTAAAGTTTAAAAAGAAAATGTTCATCGTACTTGCACACTTCTTAATTCAGATTGTATTCGAATTGTATTTCACGTTTCACTAGAAAAAAGCTCATTAAAAATCATATTTTATAATCTTCTAAACTAACTCAATATCAATGAGTCATATAGTTGACAAATCTTGTCATAAACAGAATATATTTATATTAGTTTTATATCTTTAAATAAAAATGTGTTTCCAATCGTTTTAAAAAGTAAAACAGCGTTTAATGAATCATTTCGGCTTTTATCTTATAAATATACTTTAATATTCACAAAGTAATTATTCTACTTGAATTAATTAATATATATAAACATTGTATAACTACTGTATATATCAAATTATACATTTTATCCAACCAGCATAGCTGATGACTTATCCTGCACAAATATTAAGATTTCTCCCATACAGTAATGTCCTATCATTATTAAAGTTTTATTTAACATTATTTTTCAGATATTAAACAATATTTTCAATTTGATCCACAATCTCAGCCAATTCATTCTGAAAATTAATAGACTCGCCATTTTATCGATTTTTTTGTTAAATGTCTTTCAAGATTATAGTAAAAAACACAGAAAAAATTAAAATAGTGTAGTTCTACTTTTCAGTCAAAATTTCCTTAGGCTTAGATTGCATATCTAGTTGATTTTATTATTAAAAAAATATATACATTTCTGTATCATATGATTTTATTATTTAAAAATATATACATTTCTGTATAATACATACTGTATATACATAATCACTTGAATTATATAACATTACATAATATTTTCTAATCATTGTATCTTCGGATAACAAATTCTTTTATGTAATATTGTCACTTAACTGTATATCTTATCTCAGGCAAATGTATGTTACGTGAACATGGACGAGCACACCGTGGTAACCCTAGGCGACATCCCTAGTTTTCCCGACGCCGAGGGTTTCTGTGGCCAACTGCGAATTCTCCTAGCTGCAGCCTCGACTGGTGGAAGTGGTGGAACGACCTCTACCACGAGCCCCACCAGTCCTATATACTCTGGCGCCGCTACCACCACTATTGGCGGTGTAAGTGGTGGCAGGAAATCCGGGCAACGACGGCGTTATCAGGCGGATGGGGATAGCGGTGGGGAAAGTGGCGGATTGGAGAGATCGATAAGTTTGGACACGGATTCGGGGCTGGAAGTTGCTGCTGATCTGGTACAAACGGACCTGATAGGCATAAAGTCATACTTAAAAAAATATCGTATTGAAAAATTTATGTTGATTTATTAGTTCGTTAAAACGAATAGACAATTCTAAAATTGATGAAACTTAATATAATATATATGATTAATTAATTAATAGGAAATTAAGTAAATATAATATTTATTTTTATAATTATTGTCATTCATTAATAATTTTGAAAAATCTATTTCAACTAGAAATCATTCAATACGATTGTTACACTATTTGCAATAAATCCTATAATATATTTTTATAATTGACCGAAGGAATATTCTCTTTCACTTAAACATAGCAAATATTGCTTCTGTATATACCTAACTTCTTAAGATCAACTTTTTTGTATATATTATAACTTTTGCGACAGCAACGCTACCAATTAATTATTCATATCAAATATAAATACTTTAAAGTTTAAACAATCATACCTCAATGACTCAACATCAAACCGTCTTTGACTACGATGCTCTACCAGTATATTTATAGTATATTTATAGTATATTTATAGTATATTTATAGTATATTTATATGCATATTTATATATTAAGAAGGATTTGCTATAGTCATTGATTGTCATTAGAGTAGCTCAGTTGAGCTTAAAATCAGAATGTTTATCAAAAGATTTGCACAATAATGATTGTGTGCATCAACGACAAGTTGTTAATTTCAAGAACGTTCATTTCTTCCCTCATTGTCGGTGCAGTTTTGCTGTTCGAATTGATTTTATGCTTGATAAAATAGAGCAGTCTAATTAATCCACCTCGACAAATTCTATTATTATTAAGTCTACTTAGTTGCTTTCGTTTTGAATTTTCAATGTGAAAATAATTAAAGGAGACAGGCTTAACAGGACAATTCATTCAACAATTCATTCTTTTTCACTGAAACAAGTTTATAGATTTTTACAATCCTTTTGTTTGAAGGTGCTTACTGAATTTTATTTTGTAGATTTTTTTAAACAGGGCAAAAATGCGAATTTCTGTATTTTTATGTGTTGTCAATTTTGATGCAATTGGTATGTTAATTGTTTTTAATGTTTTTAATATGATAGACCACTTTTTCACTTCATGTCACTGTAAATTTTAATTATTTAAAGATTAAAAAATTGTTTGATTAATGTTTTTTAGTTAAATTTAGTAATAATAACATAATAACCAATTTTATACTGAATGTTTGGGTAAAATTTTAAATATAACCTCACCTGCTGTATAATATCTTATTATATATTTATTTAATATGCAATTATAGTGATTCTACATAAATGTAGTAGGTTCCGACTATGCTAAATACGTTTAGTGGCAAAGCATATAAAAAATAATATATTTTATCATCATTTAACTTATTTCAATCAACATTTTAAAATTATTTTCGTGGAATGAAATATTTTTACAACATTCCATTCTTGTTTTGTTTGTGGGATATTTTTGTGAAGTATTAGTTCATTAGGTTATTAATTTAATTTACAGAAAAGATCCGTAGTAACATATCTTTAGTGTAAAGTTTTTGAACAGTTGTGGTCAGTGTTATAATTCTGTACAATATATTATGTTGTAATAATTGCCCAGCCTGTTTGCAAAATTACTTTCAGGGTTTTACACTTTGGCTGTATCTGGGTACATAGTACATGTATTGATACTTTACACTATTGTAGCTGTCGATTTTAACTACACCGACTATATGTTAAGCCAGATATTGATTAGTACATTTCAGCTACCGATATTTTTGGTGACGTCAATAAGTTATAGTACAGGGATGTTGGTTAGACATTTAATATTATGCTGTTAATGAAGGTGGACTTATTTTAGTATCTTTCAACTGATGAGGTTATAGATTTTGTAGGCCAGTTTCTTCTTGAAAAAGCAAAATGAATGCTTTGGCTTTTAACTACAAGTGATGTATATATATATATATATAGTTTTATGTTGATGTGAAAAGTGGCATTCAGATATTAGGTAGTCTTTAAAGTTTTGTGTAATTGATATGCATTATTAGATTGTTTGTATAGACAACAATATACTTGCATTTTCTCTTTTGAAATGAATCACACATTCTAATTATAGTTATATTACAGAATGGATGCTCTGCTTTTTAATTTATTTTCGGCAAATTGTGTTTTTATTTATAGTAACTACTTATTCACGTTTTCCTATAATAGTAATAATACTTTTAAGTAATTTGTTCTGTAAAATATATTGAGTGTTGATGTCTGTTTTTATTACTTTTTTAAAGTTACTAAAGTAAGCTACTATTGATAATTAATTGTAACTTATCTTCCTTTCAAAGATAAATCTAATAATTTGTCTGATTGAAATCTCTGAAAGTAATCGCCGATTTAACTAAAACTACTTGTTTCAGTACGTTATCTCACTGAAAAATCATGCTTGCTAACGAAATAATTGAAATCATTATCTATACAATAAAGTCTGATTAAAACATTAAGATACTTTTTCAGGGTGTTATTCAGTTTTACGCATTTTATGTCATTGATTTTATTACAATGTTTATATTATTTTTAAAGCGATTTTATGACATTTTATTTTACCAAACGACAAATATTTTGTGTACTAAATTTGTTAAACTTTTTAATTTTAATGCGCTCTAGTTTTATAAATATAGTAAATGCTTATGATTTAGTGGAACCAAAAAACGAGATTTTTTTATTAGGAAAAGTGGATAAAACATACAATTTAGATCACAATGTTTTTAAATTATAAAACAAACGCATCCTAACTTAAAACAAACAAGTAATATAACGTTACTAATACATATTTTATAGTTCTATTCTGGATATACACTCCAATCTAAAATATATATTTTTAATAAGAAATTTATTTAAAAAATATAATGAACATGATTATTTATCATGAAGTCTTTCTGTATTTAAAGTCTCTTAAAGTCTTTCTGTGTATATATATTATTATTTATAGCGTTTAACTATTACTAGCGTAATTATTATTTTTAATAGCTAGATACAACTTTCAACACCTAAAACATTTAAAATATGTTTGACTTAATATTTATAATAATTGAATTATTGTTCTATTCATGTAATTTTATTGTTGTATTTTCATATAATGAACACAATTTTTACTATACATGTTTGGACTTTACTATTTTTATTTTAAAAATAAATCATTTTTATAATTGAGATGCCGTCGTGTTAAAAATCCAAATATACACACTATTTTTAAAAAGTATTAAAAACTTATTCTTATGGAATTGTGCTGTCAAATTACCGTTGCCTATGCTTAAATTAGTTAAATTGTTTCCTGATCTAAACTAATCGCCATTCATCTTTTTCATCCTTTTTTCCAACATATTACGACGGTCTTAGCAACAACAGTCTAAGTCTCCATCACCCACAAAACCCGTTGTTACTCGGCCGGCGGTTCCGCTTGTTGCCATGTCGACAACTAGTCTAAACCTGCAGAACAACGAAACCTACGCGCGAGTAGCTCAGCTAGCTCGAGATGCTCGAGTCTCATTGGATGATCTGCCCCACTCGATAACCAATCAACTCACGCTCCTGGATACTGACTCTAATAATTTACGAACTTCCACTTCAGCTCAGGTACAAATACATCCTC
This sequence comes from Invenusta paracnida, assembly GCA_036023295.1. Taxonomy (NCBI): domain Eukaryota; kingdom Metazoa; phylum Platyhelminthes; order Proseriata; family Coelogynoporidae; genus Invenusta; species Invenusta paracnida. Next base: position 10,882 of record JAYRBW010062187.1, read on the forward strand.
ATTACACTAGTTGTTTTGCATTAGGCTATTTCGATATGCAAGCTATACGATGAATGCAAAGTTTATTGTATTTTATCAAATAATATGTGCGTGTAACTGATGAGTTTTGAAATGAGTTTAAATGAGTTTTGAAATATAATATATTATCATATTTTTATGAAACCTATCATTTATTGAGGTAAACGCAAAAGTATTATGGCTTACTTATGGCAGCAGTTATAAAAATATATTTACAGGAAAACATCAATTATGATATACAAAGTTTACTGAACATTTTGTTACACTCAATATGAAATCATTATAACAGCGCATATATTCTGTGTATAAACCATATTAATATGTACGTATTTGAATTTACCATAGTTTAAAGACAATACTAAGGATATAGTATAATGTATTGTTGACGTTTTCGTCAACATTTGATAATATTCCTTAACAATAAAAAGTTAATGTTTTATTATTTGCAGGATATTCAAAATTACGTCGAAATTCTCAAATTTAACAGTGCAATACGTGAGATATTTCTCGATCATTTCGTTCGCATTTTCTTTGATTTTGAAACCTTTCTGATTCACACCAAGGCGGCAGAAATGTGCGACTATCTATCTAAGAAAAAAGAGGTGACTACTTTTGACAGGACCGCATTTTTAATGGACCAACCTGAGACATACCTACCATTTTTAAGTGCCTTTCTCGAAACTCAGATGTTCACTAATTTTATCGATATGAAAATTCTTGCCACCTGGGAGGAACCCGATCCTAATTTGGTCATATTTGAGCAACGTCTTCGCGTTAAGCATCGCCAGCATTTGGAGGTGATGGAGAGAGATACCTCAGGAATTACCTACAGGGCCACTAGTCTTAGTAACAAATACAATGTCAATAGTGGTATGTGTTAAATTTTAATATTAAACATTTTGTTATTTCATTTTAAGATACATTCTTGTTTATAAGTGATATAAAAACAAGTAAAATCTTTATAATATACATATATTTTACAGTTATTCTTGATCATTTAAATTGGTCTAGTTACATGAACTATTTTGTTGTCTCCGATCTCATCACAGTTTCTATTTGAATTGTTTTGTAACTTTATAAAACTGTGTTTTGTACTACTTGTTTTTTATCAGTAGTATATGAATTTTGATTTATATTATTTACAGAACGATTGATAGATAAAATGCTTCATAAGGATGGGGTTTATCTGACATCTCCTCCGCATGAAGTTGCACCTTCTTTTAGTGGGCCTACTTGGAATGCACCCTCCGGAATATCTAAAGAGGAGTTGGAAGCTCTCAACCGTTCACCGGGCCAGTTGCCCCTTCTAAATGCGGAACTTTTGCGTCATCAACCTTCGGGTCGTCTAGGCCGAGGTATTGGTGTTGCGGGCTCTCCTATTCTTGGAGGTGGAGGTGGTTGTAGTCCCAAGGAACAGATAGCACGAATGCGACGGCGCGATCGCCAGCATAGAGGTTGTCAACACGTGAAATTGATGGAAAAATCGGCTGAGAATGAGGTATAGTTCCTGTCATTTTGCAACAAAAGTTATAATTCAATTATCTATTAGATATTATAGTAATATTTTATTGAAATATAAAATTAAAGTATTTTTGTTCATAAAGTTACTTTTACTCTTTAGACAATTGAATTAGTAAGCAGCCATTTTTTCATCGTTATTAATTTTCTTTATTTAAATTAAAAAGTATAACACTTGCTGCAGTAAAATAGTTTATTGCGATTTTTCAACTGGCGTCTTTTCATGTACAATGAAAAATATTATTAGATACTGTGAGAAACATGGTTCATAAGGTGATTAAGTTAATGCGGTAAAATAATGTCATAAAGAATTGTATGGATAAAAAATAAAATAAGTTACAGATTAAATAGCTGCGTGGAAAAATACTTATATACTTATATATGTTGTATAATGTGCTTAGACATGTGAAATGAATTAAATCTACAATTGACGGTTAGTAGTACGAAATAAAACATTTAAAAAGTCAGTATAAGAATACGGTAATTAACAAATAAAAGAAGCGTACATATTTTAATTTTTTAAATTTTAAATATTGATAAAATAGCTGTGTAGTAAAATACATACCCACATCATTTACAATGTGCTTAGAAATGTTAATGATGCTAAACATACTAACAGATTGTAATTAATACGTAATAAAGTAATCAATAACGCTTGTGTGGCAGTAATATATGTTCAAAATTAAGGTAATTAACAGATGTAAAACACTGTCCAGCGTATATGCTTACATACGTAAAAAAGCATACTTAAAAGAATATGCTTACACATTTACATAAGAGTTGTAAACTGAGTGTGACGTAAAAAAAGTGAACTGGATAATCCAGATGGAAAGTTCTTTGCACTCTAATTTAGAATTGATTGCAGGTCAGTTTGAGGTGATGGTCATGGCTTCTTTAAAACGAAGCTAGATCGGATCACTAGATCTTTGTGCAGGATGGAAGTGGAGAATTCAGTCTGGTAAGATGGACGACGTTTGTAGACACTGCTATTCATGTTTATGAGATGATATTCTCTGTAGCGGAGTGTAGTAGGCGAATTGTACTGCCGATGTAAGTGGAGGTGCAGGCGGAGCAAGAAAGTATGTATACTCAGTTCGGGAGTGACATAGGTTTGATTTTAGTAAACAAGAATTGAGGGAACATGCTTAAGGGGGAGGTTTGATATTAATAGAATTTCTTAAAGTGCACAATCTACGGTATATCTGGACATTGAAGTTAGCCTCTCAGAATACGCTTTTGAGTTGTTGGTCAATTTTATCACTGATAAACAGGAATTGAAAATAACTTGGTTTTAAAGCAGGATCTTTTGTGGTGATGATCTTTTTGGTTTTAAGAGATTTACGTTTTATATACTGAAAGAATTTAGCAGGATATTTCTGCTAGAAGCTGAATTCTTCTTCATCGGATTTTATTGTGTTAGAAATCTCCGAGTGGTCGTTAGAAAACGGTTTACTTTTAGTTTTGCTTTTTTTCTGGTAGAATTTGATATTGCCTTCTGGATTGATGGATAACTTAAAATCTAGAGGGGATATTTGATTGGGAGTGGAGTGTTTGATTTCGAATTTAATAGTATCATGTTGGTGGTTGAAGAAGTTGAATATTCTTTCGGCTTCTAGTTTATTCATTGTCACAATATTTTTGTACTTATACTTCCACACTAGCCTTATTAATTATTTTATTACGTATTACTTATCGTCCATTATATACATATAGCTCCTATCGCATTTCTATGGACATTTTATGTTATGTAAGTAGTTTTCTGCACAGCTATTTTATAAATATTTAACTTTATTAATTTTAGTTATATACTCTCATGTGTTTTACATCTGTTAATTACCTTATTCGTATACTGCTAAACATTAGGCCTTAATTATTCTTTTATTTCGTTCTGCTTACCGTCAATTATACATTTAATTCCTTTCATATTTATAAGCACTTATGTTATATATATATTTTTTCTACATAGATATTTTATTTATATTAACCTATTTTATTTTTCGATCGATATCTGTATACTATTCTTTATTGCATCATTTTAATGCATTAACTTGAACACCCGCTTAAAAACTGTCTCGCTTTATTTAATCATATTATGTTTCATTGTACATGACTATGATGCAAGTCGAAATATCACAATAACGTTTTTTACCACTGCAAGTGCTTCTTATATATTTTTTTATTTGATCATAATGCTGCCAAACAATTCTTTAATTTTCGTTATATTTATTGATCAGAAGTTCTGTATTAATTTTTATTAAAGTTTTATTAATCGAGATATTAAGTATTAAAAAGAATTTTATTGGATTAACCTTTGTCTACACCTTTTCGCATACCTCTTTTTAGGAAATTGAAAAAAATCACTCAATGTGGATGGTAAGTAATTGTGTTCAAAGGATTCTGGGGATATACTAAGACTTCTAAATCTTCTCGATTTATTTAATAAATGTATTAACATATTTTTGTAAGTATAAGATATTATTAATAGGAAATAATTTCGATTCAGTAGCCAAGGTTAAACCGAAATACTAGGCCTTTAACATTTTATTTACGCAGTTAGATTTTTTTGTAATTGCGTCACAGTATCATCAGTCTTATCAATATCCCCTTAATTCTTCGAGTAGTGGTTGTTTATTAGTAATATTGTGCATTCTTTTCCTTTGGTGACCAGTGTAATTGTTGTCCACGTCAAAACTGATTTATTATACTTTCTTTTCTGTGTGATTGTTTTTCCTGGTTTATTTCCTGTACTCGCATTGGCTATATGCATCGCTAATAGCTATACATTGCTAGTTATCTTTGCTTATAAAGATTCAGTTGTATTATTATTTATATATCCAATATAGTATTTTTGACTTGATGGTTATATATTAAAACTGTCCAGTTTATTTTTTATATTACTTCCTGATTACTTACATTTTTGCTGTTTGATTATACTAGGCTATGCATATTTTAGATAAGTATTCTTGAGATAATACTAATATTATTTTTATTATTTCAAAGAATTACGTTTTTATGAAATATCTTAAAAACTAACTGTTTAAAATATTGACTTCTGTGAAATTTGTTTCAATAAAATCATCTTTAAATCTAGAATTTTCAAATTTTCTACTGATTTTATTAAATATTATAGAAAGTTAATGCATTTCAGCTATTATTCATTCATTTCCAGAAAAAGTAATGTTATTCACATTTAATCGTTATTTTTTTCATAATCAATTCCGATTACAAAATTAAATAATATTATATTTCGTATGAATCAATAAAAATACGTCTAATTATTATATTTTTCAATTAAAATAGTGATACGTAAATTTATCTTTTCACTTTACTTATTTTTAAATTAAAAGTTTTAATTTTGAAACTTATAATATTATTTTTAACAACATAAAATGTGTTTGATTTATTTGCGATATAAGTAGAATATTTGTGGTTTTTTATGAACTGTTAAATAATTAATATTCCTATCAAATATAATGTAATTAATAAATATTCTAGTAAAAATGAATTAAGCATTTAAATAATTTTGATACACTGTTGTTACCCCTCAATAGAAGTACATGCAGGAGACCCGACGACACACTCGGCAACCAAACCTTTCTGATATGGCGCCCTCTGTTCTAGCACAGACCAACTGGCGATTCGTTGAAACTCTTCTCACCGAGTGTAAAGCTAAGGTGTGGTGCGTTGCGTCTTCAGTAGGCAACTTCGGTTCTTCCCAGCCAGATATTGAACTGAAAGTCATTGATTAATTATAATTAAAAAAACTTGTTTGATTATGTCATGGTTTCAGGATATCTGAAAGCCATATACAAAGTTTTCTTGTGAAATCTCTTGTTTCAAATTTAATGATTCAAACCACATTGAAATCTCCGTAATTATGTCAATAATGCATGAATATATTTTTCAAAATATGTATTTTTAATAATAAAATTGAAACAGTTAATATTTATAAAAATTAAAATACGTAGAGATTTATGATTTTTTGTCTTTTCATTCGTTTGACCATTTTTCTTAAATTATAATTTCAATCGAGCTAATACTTAACCAGTACTAAACAAATTTATCACCAAATCTTGTTGGCTGCTTGACTAGTGTTGGTTATATACGCACGATTGAAATAGATTATTTGATGAACTATATTGTAAAGATGCTAAAAATATATTAGCAAACGTGCGATAAATGTAGTTTTACCCACGCCTTTTATAGCGAAGAGATAGACATGTGTGATATAATAATTATTAATTTACAAAATAATTGAAGACATGTCTACTGAAGCTTTTTAATATTGCAGTTTTGTTAACAAAATTAATACGTGAACTATTTTGAACTTGAGTAAAACACACTTATATCATGTTTCTAATTTTTTTAAACGAGCTGATGAAAGTAGATTACCGATTCAAAGCAAAAGATTGTGTAGAAGAAGTCATTATAAAAATGAATTCCTAAGGAGTATAAGGGTTTTCATATAATTTGAATGATGCTTTAATATGATTTAAAACAACTATTTCGGCTACTTCTTATCAATAAAATTATCGAATTTCCAGCAATATCTAAGTGCGGCACATGTTCATTACTGTCATCGCGTGTATTTCATAATATAAGGTACTGTAGACATTTAAAGTTAACAAAAATATATTAAAATATGCTAAAAAGTGTAATAAGATCGGAAATTTTTTTTTCAATTCAACAAAAATTACTTGATTACAAAGCAACTTAAAAATATAAATTTTAATTGGCATTATTATTTAAATAATTAGATTTTTTAAAGAAGTAAGTTTATAAATGTACAAACAACAATAAAGCTCATATTTTTTCAAAATTTTCTTTATTTGAGGTTATGTGTATCATTTCAAATGTTTTGTATTTGGCGAACAGACTAAGCGGATGGTCGTGGACAAGATGGGTCAAGAGGCAATTGAATTAGGGCACGCAGACATGTCGGTTTCTGGCGTAGAGGAGAATACTCTGGTGGCGAGTCTCTGCGATCTTTTGGAGAGAATCTGGTGTCACGGACTAAGCAGTAAATTGGTGCGTTGCTCTCGCTCTCTACCTGTCTTTGCTTTTAATCTTTATGGTTTCGCTGTAATTTTATTTATTTACAAGTTAAGAGAGTTATGAGTACCGATTACTGAGTGATACAATTATAGATTATAACCATTTATAAAAATAACAAGCATTTTATATGATTAATGTAATTTGTTTTACAAAAAGTAATTTATTTAATTCATTTATTGCACTCGAAAAGTGGACATTGTTGTCTCGAAACGCGTTGTCCAATCAAACTTATTGTTGATTGTTTTTACTTTTTATTAAAGACATACTCTCTATACGGAACTTTTACAAACCAGCTTAGTTTAATATTAATATTATCAAGTATGTAGATTATAGTTGCCTCCTTTTGTGCTGTCTAGTTATTGTTTCACAAATATGGCTTCTGATTGGATAATTGGTTTCATTTTGCCAAAAAAATAGGCATGTATATATATTTTCATTATAAAATTCCCGTTGCGCACTAATCTGGGTATAAAATGACAATTAGTGATATTTTTAATACATATAAAGAAATGTTTTATATTATTATCTCGATGAAGATATTTTTGTTTAATGTTTGATATATGCTTTTAAAATGAATTGTATAAACTAAAGAATCTAAGTAGCGTTACTAGTAGACAGTTATATTTTTATCACAGGGTATTAAACACATATAGCAAACACTCTTATTGATTATGTATATTGCAGTTTAACACTAATACTTTAATACTACTATAGTAGTATTAAAGTATTAGTGTTAAACTGTCAAACTATTGATGTTTTGATATGTTAAGTGTAATATATCGTCAGTTTAAAAAATATATATACAACATTGGTGTATGCCAAAATATATTAATTGTGTTTTGAACATGTGATTTTATTAACTAAAATGTTTTTGTTTTTGTTTTTAGATATGTTTTTAAATCTTATTATGGTGATTCTTAATACATATATAAAGTATTTAGGTGTATTAGTGTATTAAGATGGTTTCTCTATATTTAATATTCTTTGATTAATTTTCAGTATTTAATTATTATTATTTTTTCACTAAAATGCTAATTCGACTGTGTAACGATTATATTAGAGTTAAATGATATTGTTATATTTATGAAATATATATTTTCGTTGTAATCTAATGCTGCAGAAAATGGATGCTACATACAGTGTATGAAAACCAGTGTCAAAATTTTAAGTGAACTTTAAGTTGAACTTAAATAGCTTAATATAAATCAAATTATTTGCGTGCAATAATTTTTTTTAATTCACTAAATTTATTTAAGCCATTTTAACTTTCTTTTGATTTGATTTTTACTTTATATAGGTATATCACATTTATTGATTAAATGTGACTTTGCATTCAATCACAAGGCTTTACAGAAAAATAGTGCATATTTCTTCTGAATACGTTTTTTTGTTATAGCACATAGTTATTTGAAGTGCAAGAGTAAATTGCCAATACAATACTATTATTGATCATAATCGTATTGTTTCATTTCATAATATAATCGAAGCTCTTAAAAATTGTATACATAAACATGTAAATAGTGTAGCTTGCAGCTTCTGAAAATATCTGAATAAATCAAGTTTACATATTCTTTATCCAGATTATTCCAAATATGTATTTACTTAATATTTTATAAATTATTACTTATTAAATATACTCAAAATGATTAAATTTGATACCTATGTAATGATTTTTGTTATTTTGATATGTTTATTAATTAATTTTATCAGGAAATAACAAATAGAAAATCACCACTAAAAATGATAAGGAATAAATGTATCGTTATTATTTTATTTTGTTGATATGGCAAATAACATATTATTAAAGATTACAATGTAAAATTTAAACAATGTACAATGTAAAAAAAAACAAATGAAAAGCATTGAGTAACCAAACGTAAGTAACTATTTAGTTTCAATGGGTTTTACACTTCATCCATATTTTTTAGTGTATCTAAATCGAATAACTGAATTTAGATGTCTTATTCCAGCTGAACAAATAATACAATAGCAATTTTTATTATATTTTCTATAATAGTTATACTGGCATAAGGTTAAATTTGTTAACATTAAATTTTAACTTTTATTAATGTTTACAACCATTATACTTCTTCATTATACGCTCATTGTACTCTCGTATACACTCTTATAATACTTTTGTATAATAGTTTATTTGTAATACAATGAATATCGATTTTCTACTAAACCTTGATACTCCTTCGGTAAATGTTAATGATAGTATTTGAATTCATTAAATTAAAAAACATTTATCATAATTTGCTTCATTCTATCTTATTTAGGGCAAATCGGCACTGTGGTCTCATTTAATGAAGCATTACGAGAAAAGTTCATCCAAAACGTCATCTCGTAATGGTCGAAAATTGTCTACAGCATCGACTTCTGGAACAGGTATGTGCTTATTAATTATAAACAGTTTAATTCATTAAATCTTTATTAATTTTTACTCTTATTTCAAAGTTAGTTTATGTATTATTTCTCTCGTAAAGTAATCGTAAAAATGTTGAACATGGGGAATAAAGTCTACTTTCTTTTTAAGTAAATGTATTTGTTACAGACATTGCAGACTTTTAAAGTTTTTATACTGATTTTACTGTCATATAAAAATAGAATTTGTATAAGATTCAAATTTTAATTATTTTAGCTTATTTTTATCATAATTTGTATGATATAAAGGAATGAATCATATAAATTAATTGCCACAAGGAGTGGTGGCTAAATAATAAAACAATACTGATATCGCATGTTGTTGTTGACATTGACGTGTTTCCAGAGGACGGCCCAATCAAATACAAAGTGAAGGAAGCTCTTACAAATATCGGAGTAGATTCCTACTCTATTTTTAGATTTCTCTACGGTAATTAATAAGCCTGGCTTCTCTATATTTTCTTACAACTTAATCTTTCAGTCCGCTTGAACTTATAACTTTGTTTTATAATTTTTTACTCGTAATGACATGTTTATTACTATTTTTTACCTGTGTCTATCTTTCATACTTTGTATCTAGTAGTGTTTGTTTGTTTGATATTATTACAGAATGATATGAGTTTGTGACCACTGCTTCTCACCTAACTAGCTTCTTTATAATTAGACTACCCCATTAGCTATGTAAGATAAGAATATGCCATTTTTTGTGGTGTTTTAACAATAATGCACTATTGCTCTTATTACTTGATAACGCTTTTACATTCCACTATATCAATTGGAATTCTATTAAAAAATGCATCGACTGTAGTGCACCATTGATTTCATATAACTAACGTTGTCGTCTTTATTATTATTTTAATTACTACCTACTCAACTGGTTCCACCGTGTATGATTTTTTGGAATGTCCTAATTAGTGCATCGTGAAGTTACAATTACTTAACCCGTACTGCTTTCACTGTTGTATATTATTGCTCTTTAATTTTTGAAATCTATGTTGTCTCTATTATCCTGAGATTATTGTTTGTATATTTTAAAACACCGAAATATATTAAACTTTATACAGAGCAATTAGCATTGAAAGCGCCATGCGTTAAAACTCCACAATGTTTAATACTGTAACATTTTTTGATGCACTTCTTCTTCGACTAACGGCTTCGAGCTCGCAGTGAAGCCTGAGCGCTCATTGGTCATATTTTCGACTTTTTCACGCACTGTAGCGCACCACGACATTTAGTCTAGATCGGCCTTAACAGTTCATGTTATATTTCAAGTAATAATATTTTATTATTAATAGAAATAATTTTGTCATATTTAGATATGAAATTAGATACACTATATTATACTCCATTTAGTTAAATAGTGTTAATTTTTAATTATCAATTTCACAACAAAATAAAAATATTATATGCATAAACTAAAGGGTTTTCTTTTTTTTGTAATTTTAAGTGTCTCTTTGTTTAATAGGTATGATGCATTTTAGAGCTAATATATTGTTTATTTAAAGTGGAATAAATTACCTTTTACATTCAAGTTTAACCCAAATATTTTGTACTACTAATATTATTTACACTACTTTCTATTTTGTATTGTTTCATTTTAGATAATTTAAATGTAAATTTTGTCGTAAAACATACATAAATATTGTCAAGGTATGCAAACACACGCTTGTGGTTTATTTATCAAAGTAACTCATTTTAAAATAAATATGAAAAACATAATTGTATTTTAACAATATTTTTAGAGTAATTAAAGTAACATTAAGTTATAGGGATATTTACAAATCACTATATGTGATCCACCCGGAGTATATATTGTTTTTGTATTTGTCAATATAATTTAAATAACATATTATGTATAATTGTTGTATTATAATGTGTTCATTTTTATTAAATGTTTTGTTTGTAAAGTGTTCGACTCATTTTATATATTACAAAGGGATGTTACTTTCTAAACAATTGTAATACGTTATTTATTATTGTTATATCAAGAATTATTATATATGGCCAGTTATATTTCAAAATTTATGTTATCTTTTATTGTACCAATGTAAAATAAAGATGAAACGCAGTTGCTTACGTAATTATATAGTTTTATCTGTATATAAAATATAGTATTTATAAAATCAAATTTAAATCAATTTTGATATTTGAAAATTTATTTGTGCAATATGTAATATATAAATATATAATATTAGAAATATAACTATTATACATATATATATAAATATATAAATATATACATATATTATTATATTTATTCATATAGCATTCATACAGCTTAGCCTATATATATTATAATTAAAATCAATTTATTATCATTGATACATATATATTAAGAAGCTTCATAATTTTAGTTTAATTAAAGTCATGTTAATGTTCAAATTATTTTTGATATTATTTTGCTGACATTTTTTGTTAAGAAAATTATTTTCTAGTTCGGGTTTAATTAAAATAAAAGGCGTTTACATTCCCCTGGTACTTACACCCACAACTTCTGTCAGCAGACAGTGGAATGGACACCCCTGAGGCAACCCGCCTTGACATGTACAGCTCCCTGAAGCGCTCTCGACGTGGTGTTGCCTCTCCCCATTCTCCCATATCTCCCGCTGTTGGTATGGGCGGCGGCAGTAGTAACACGATGACACCTCAGGGAAGCAGCAACACAGGTGGCCGAGGGGGTAGCGTGGGTGGGGGCGGTAGTGGTTTGGATCTGCTGGGTGTGTTTGGTCCGGCTCGGCGATCCCTCGTGGCTGACATCCGAGCTGTAGAGAGTATTCCCGGGGTGAAGACGGAGGTGGGCTTTGCACGGGCTTTTGTACGACTGGCCCTGGAGAAAAAAGTACTTCATCTACATCTCAAGCGGCTATTGGCTGATCGATCTTTGCTTAGGTAAAAGACTTGAGTAAGGTCGAGTAGACCACTTTAATTAGATAAATCTTCTTCCAAATTGATAAACTTTCGGGGTATTTTGTTTTGATAGAAGTGACTATAATATATAATACCTATAGCCTGTCGGAATTTTACAAAATGCTGTAACTATATTATGGTATTTGATTTTTATTGTTATTAATACAGAATTTGTATTGAAAGTAAAATCCAATTGCAACACAGTTAGTGTTTAGCTGTATTTTTATACTGAAATAATAAAAAATGCAACTATTCTAGTAAATGAATGTTAAATATTTAAATGTAAGGGCCTTTTCGAGTAGAAAAAACTATTAAAAAAGGGCAACAAAAATACGTCGATTTTTCTTTAAAAACAATAACGTTGTATTATTTTGTTTACTATTTGTTGTAATTTGATTCGTTTAAACCTTGACCTACTTAAAAAAAGTAGATATCTATATGTTTTTTCTCGTTATTTATATCTGATTGGTCAATATTTGTTTGTAAATACCGCGACATTTAAAATGATTAATTTGACCTACTTGACTAATCTTTGATTTTTTTTAATAATAAGATGACGATTTATGAAGTACTATTTAATGATAAAAAATGCCATGTGTCATTTATAATTATAAAAAAAGTAAGATTAGTCAAATTAATTATTTTAAATGCCGCGGTATTTACAAACAAATATTGACCAATCAGATATTGACCCGTTATTTATATCTAATTGCAATTAGATATAAATAACGGGTAAAAAACAGTTAGATAAACTTATTTTTAAAAGTTGGTCAATGTTACTAATCAAATTACAACAAATAGTAAATAAAAAAATACAACGTTATTGCTTTAAAAAAAACGACGTATTTTTGTTGCCGTTTTTTAATCGTTGTTTTCTACTCGAAAAGGCCCTAAAGAATTAAAACCAATAGACATGGAGAGAATTTATAGTCAAAAGACAATGCATAAAAAATAGATAAATATTTTATATTTCATTTTTTTATTTTGTAAATTACATTTTTTTTCTATGATGTGTTGCAAAATTATGATGTTCAGTGTATATATGTAATACTAATTTATATGACTTTAGAAAATATAATTGTTTGTATTAAGGGTTTCAATTACTGCTAAATTATTTATAATTATATTAAAATGAAAAATATTTCACTTCTATCAAAATATTAAACAAAGTTTTGCTCCTAAAGATTTGTTTACAGATGATATACAAAAATGATTAAATACCTTAACGATGAATTGATTTTGTAGTTCGTTAAAATATTGTTTGCTAATATTGGTAATAAGGCGAAACACTGCTTAGATCGCTCTATCATCTCAGTATTATATATAGATAAAACATTATAGTTTTCATATTTCTACTTATGACTAAATGATCGACTTTGCACTATAGCCTCCTTTCTATAATTCCAGAGAGCTCTACAAACGCTTCGCTTTCCTTCGCTGTGAAGAGGAGCGAGAACAGTTCCTGTTTCACCTGTTGGCTTTAAATGCTGTGGACTATTTCTCCTTCACAAACACCTTTCCGCTGTGTCAGGTTCTCTACCGGGTCTACGTGTACTCTGGGAAGCGTTACACTGGCTACTCGACCACTGCCAACGCTTGGTTCTCACTCAATGGGCAGCACCATGATACCGGCGTGAAACAGATACCCCGCGGACTCATGCAGTTTGAGTTTGAGGTGAGTACTACAGGAGAGGTTGCAAGTCTAATAAACTTACCCGTGAGCGAACAATACTCAAAATCAACAAAACTACAAAAATGTATTTCTGATTGCACTCTTTCTGCATGGGACTGTAATCTTGCTTCCCTTCTTCAGAAGTTAGAAGGATATATCAAATAGATACATTTTTTTCTCCGGTGTATTAATTTTCTTAATGCCCTACACATTTCCGGTGTTGTTATAAGCTGCGATATTTTCATCATCACAGTTATAATATTTTAAACTGGTGATAATGACCGTTTTGAACATTGAAAAGCTCGGGAAGATAGTGATTTATTTATAAGGAGCGGAAGTATGAAGAAAAGCTGAAAGAAGCAGAAATGATCAGGCTGAAAGCTGAGGTGGCCTTGCAGAAGGCCATTTTGGCATGGAATCGATGGTTATGAGTCAAGTGAATTGAAAGAAGCGAATTTGTTAGCGAGAAAGGCAACGGAGAAAAGCCCTCAAAACGGCAGCTGAAGAGCCTTCCGCATTGAAGAGACGATTGGGAGCACAACGTGTGGTTCTCTTGCCCAAATTCCAAAAAATAAATAAAACACTGACTTATTTGTTGAATGTTTCTTGGTGTTTATGTGTACATAGTTTAGTATTCGATGTCCGTAGGTACTTAACTTTATAAAACCTTTAGAACCATTAATGTGATTCTTTGTTAATATGAATGTATGAATGTAGTTATTTTTATAAATTAATGTTTTTTGTCAATACATAGCTACTATGATATACATAACATAGAAATCTGCTGTTTTTCTTGTTTGTATAGGTATTATTGGTTTAAAACATGTTTTGATAATTATGTATTTTGTGACATATTTTCAAGGATTTTATAGTTTGCAATATACCTTAAAATAGCTAGGGTTTTTGTCACCTGCGATATTATGTCTACAAACTGTTATCACAACACTGCATTCTATTTTCTTTATTTTGGTTTTATTTGTAGCTATAATATTAAACACTTCTTTTTTCGCGTTAATTAATTTTCCCTACACTTATTTTTTAATGTAAGTTATTTTTGCTAACTACATATAAACGTAATAATAAAAAACTATATTGAATTTTGTTCAGATTATATAGTGCATGTATGCACTATACTTATACTGCATAATGCATAATCTTGTAGATATTTATATAATATTGTACACATTTGTATAATTCTCCTTCACATGTGACAACATATCGAAAATATTTAATTACTATTTGTAATAAAACTATTTGGGATACTATTTTTATAATTAAGTGCTTAAATTAAAAGTTGATATTTAAAACAAAAAACGATTTCACCATTACGAAACTTAAATTGCTTATCAACCATTTTGTTTTGTTTTTATGCTAAGGTAGGCTCTATTAAAATAGAAAAATTTCAAATAACTTAAGAAACAATTATTATTCACTTCAAAATAATTAAAACAGTTACTTAAAATTTGAAGTTATAGTTTTTTTAAATTATAGTTGTATCATTATAATTTCTTCACTACCATAGATTGAATTATTTCCTATATTTTCTCGTTCCTGCATGAATAGCATCGGAACCTGGGTATTCTGACGACAATGCGGATTGGCCATGACAATGCTGGTATTTCTCCCAAGTGGTTTATCGAATTCATTTTGGTGCAAAATACACTCACTGGACACGTTTACAGGTCTGTTTATTTATTTGAACTGTTTTTAGGTAGAGTGGTATGTTTATCTAATGTCTTTATTAATGTTGCTTTATGACATAATCTATTCTATGGTATTGATGAATTAATTGTGAATATCTTATTAATATTTATTAAGTTCTGGAAAAAAGTAAGTACAAATATTAGGTAAAATTAGATAAAGTTTAGCGTAATAATTATTCGAAAAGTATTGTTGATCTGAAGGAATATTAAAATATACTAATCTGTTGTATAGTTTTTACATTCAAATTTACTATTGTTATCAAAGCAAATGTTGAATCTATCGATCTTTTGCCACTTCACTTTGATAACAATAGTATTTTTACTGTTAAACAATTCAACAGTATAGGAATCTGAGAACATACCATTGCGTCTTGATTTACAATCTGGTATCTATTTTTAGGTTTCCCTGTTGTCGTTGGTTAGGCAAGGGTGTTGATGATGGCAGTATTGAGCGTCTACTTGTTGGAGAACTGCTCAAGATATCCGACGAGGATGTCTGTAAGTTGTTTGCTTGTCGTTTCGTGTAATGCTTATTATTCTTACTTGGATTATGTATGATTTGTAAGTTTTGTTTGTTATACTATTTATTTATTTTGTTTAAAACTTTAAAATGATTTAAATAATTTAGTTTTTTGCGTCAAATTAAGAATACTTTATTAAAATAAAACAGACCAAAACACAAATACAGTTTCACAAACTTAACTTTTTATAAAAAAGTATTTGAGTGTATATGTTGAATCTGTAGTGCGAGATTTTTCAGCTAAGTATATAAGAACATTTTTGCGTAATTTCTTCAGAGTTATTAAATATATCATCTTCATATTTTTTATTCTTCATTGATCACTTTTTGTTTAAATGCTTTTTTCTATTTTGCATATGTCAACACGTACCGTAGTCAAGATTTTCTCTGGAATTTTTTTTGTCTTAAAATATTGTTATATTGATTAAACTTAAGCGTTTTTAAATCATTCATTGAATATATTCTGTTTTACCTCCATTCACCTATATTTTAGTGTAATTTCAATTTATTCAATTTAATGGATTTATAGTCTTTATGTGAATTTGTATTGATAATTCAATTACATTATTATGTAATTAAAATTTTAAATAGGATGCATTGATGGTTTTAATAAATTAAGTATTACAGGGACATAATTCGCTATATTATCGATATATTTCAAAATAATTACAAGTACTAACTGAGAAATATACAATTCAATTTATTTTCAATAAAATTCAATATTTTATAGATTTTTTGTCAAACACAATGTCACATAAATTTGTAGAAACCTTTTTCACTTAATCACATCTTAGGCATTATAGTAATATTAATCTAAATGTAAAGTAAGGCATGCTCAGTATTTCTGAAAATCCACATTTTTGTGAACTGTATTGATAAAAAGTTATTTTTAGCAACATTGCGCATATTATTATTGTCCCATTTCTTAAAATGCTAATACAACACACACTATTTGCTCGAATAAATTGCTAATTTTGTGCAACATGTGGCATTTTATTTTGTAAATAGTTGATATATTTATGATGTAATAAATTTAAATTGTTCAAATAAGCATTATGTTGCGTTTTGTGTATATTTCTTGCATGTGTCAGTGAAAGATACGTCTGGTGTAGCATATCTCGACATCGGTAATTTATTTGATATTTGTTTATTTTCCCCTTATTATAGTACTGATAAATAGTATTCTTCTTTCAGCTTATTTCATTTATACAGTTTTATATACATAAAACTAAGTTAGCATTTTCTTTTGAGCGTAATATATTTAGTTGCTGGTTATAGCTTAGTTGTGTCACTCGCAGGCTTTTCTACACCTTTATACAATATTGTATTATAATATACTGTACCTATTTAGTTTTACATTGCTTTGTATAACATATTATGTGTATCCTTTTTCAAAATCTTTTTTTAACTTTTCTATTACATACTATTATAAATTAAACTTTATATATGCATAGTTTAATATTAACTTTTTAAATAAAAATGAAGCTGAATCTCTTAATTGTCTGTGAAATTATTACATTGATATTTTTTAAATCATAATTTGTATCTTTGAACTTTTTAAATAATATAATTTTAAAAATATTTTATGTTTTTTATTATACTTCTATGTACAATAGAATTTTTTCGGTATATCGTTTTATTTACATATTTTTGGTAGTTGTGATTTTAGAGGTTCCTTTCTTTCCTAATATACCTGCCTATACACATATTTCGCCCCCACCCCCTGAGGCAAACGGATATTTTAAGTATACCGTTTTTTGCCCCTGGGGGCTATTTTAAGAGCTACTTTTTCATTATATCTATAAATATGTGTCTATATACATTACATACATATATATATGTGCTTATATATTTATATTTAATATGAAATATATCTTTTGCTTCATATTATATATTTAGTTTTTTGCTTTACGATGCTTGCTTCAATTATAGCAAAAGTATATATGTACTCAAATCATATATTATATAAATTATAATAAGTTATATTATTATTTAAATAAGAATAAAACAGTTACCTAGTATTAGGAAAGCAATTACAAGTGACAAGATTTTATTTGTATATTTCACAAGAATTTTAGGTGTTTATATTATATAGCTACAACTGATCTGGCATATATATTTGTAAGGTGTGTCTATTGAAATGGGGTTCTACTCATATTGATTCCATGCGAGCAGTAAGTATTGGAATGTTTAAACAGCTTGCTGCCGTACTCTGACATGAAGTTAAGCTTCAAATAGTCCAAGAAGTATGAAAATGACTATCATAGAAATCGGATTTACCTCACGTATTAGCTTATCTAGAAGTAACACAAACAAAATTGGCAACAGTAGAGTTGGTATTACCAAACCAAAAAAACAAATTATCCCAAATATACAATGTATAAAGAGCACTTTCCATCTTGATTTTTGTGCTTAATTTTAGGAAATCTATACAATTTATGCATTATTTCAACGGGTTTTCTATTTTAATTAAGCGAAAGAAACATTTTTGTTGTGAAGTATCCCGCTAACATAATATGACCCTATTATAAAAATAGCTGATGTCATCTTTAGATAAGGCTACTAACTATAATTTGATCTCTATGAGTTCAATAAAGAGTATTATAATGTTTGTTATCATTTAATGTATTATACTTTTTTAATCTGCATAGGAATAACTTAAATTATATCACTATACTTATATCGAACAGAATGTATCTCAGCATGTAATTTGTAATAGTTAAATTAATTATAATGAATAAAATTGTTTTATACATATTATGATAATAATCCAATAATAAAATTATTCTATTGATATTTTTATTATTTTAAGCAATAGTAATTAATCATTTTACTTGTATAACTTTCAGATTTGGCGACCGAAAGTTCCTCCAATAGCGGTAACCTTGGTTTTCAAACTCCGCCCAGGGTGCGTTCACCTTCTATAACACGACGAAACTCTGATTCAAGTAAGATGAAAAAAATATTTTTAATAATAGGATTCATAATAATATGTATCTAATATGTACATAATATTATGATGAATTATTTAGAAAAATACGTGAATTCTTATTGCACATATTATATGATTTGTGTATTTGGAGTAATTATGATCTTATGAAAAATATTTAACGGTTATTAATTTAGTATTATACACCATATTATGTTTTGTATTAGAAATTATTAAACACATCAATATTTTATTGAAAAAACTATTTTTAATATTATTGTCAACCATAGTATATTGACAATGTACATAATTTCCCACTTGAACATTTTATATAGTTTTTTGGATATTGCTTCATGCAAGTTTAGTATGCCCTACTTTCTAATTGCTTTAAAATTAATTAATTAGTGAAATATTAATTATAACTAAATATTGGTAAAGCTGTTGATGCATATAGCAATGTACTGAAATGTTTTTCATAGTCACTATTATTTCAACATTATATCACACGTGCAATATCTAATGATAATACATATTAATTAAATTCCATTATAATTAACATTGTTTTTTAGAACATTTTATTATTTTTGACTTGATTGCAACATTACTTATTTATTTTATTAATACACATTGTCAATTTTCTGAACTATTTTTATGGATTTTAAAAAGTCATATATAAACAAATAATCAATTTTTATTTAAAAAACATGAACATTTTTCAGTATGTATCAGCTACAGCTGATACATACTGAAATGGTATATAACTGGAATTAATCAA
>JAYRBW010062188.1:0-10051 GCA_036023295.1 Invenusta paracnida
AGATTTATGTAAAGATAATCCAATTTATGTACACATAATTGTTGTTTTTCGTTTTGACCCCCTTCGTCCGCCATAATGCCAGTTAAAAAATAGCAGATCATACAATAACAAACCTTAAGCACTTCACCAGTATCCAACTCCTTATCTAAAGCAAACTGAAGGAGTGCCAGAACCAGATCTACTATGCTATCATCTCCAATGTTATGACCTGCCCCTATGAGTAGGGCTGCCCAAGTCTGCAGTAGACTGGTTACCCGAGCTGTCCAGGTGTCATGGATCAGGACCGGGTAAGCTTGCAGGTCATCTGTGGTACGGAGAAGGTTGTTGCCGTATTCAACAAGTATAGGGACCAGCATTTGGCGCCATGCGGGAGATAGTGCTTGGTCTTTGATGTCAGACCCTTGCATTAACTCATGCTGTACTCCAGGAGTGAAGAGTCTAGAGATAATCGAATTATTATGCCATAAAGAGGAATAAGAGATTAAGAGGGAAACATGATGCATAAAAAATTCTTATTAAAGCGTACAGAGGCATAAAGCGCAGTACTTGCTATATCAATTGACATATAAAATAATTTTAGTACTTATCTGGCGTTAATATATAATCAAAACCAGATTAATAATTATTAGTCGTTCTTACTCTATGATAGCAACTAAAAAATCATTATTTAGAAAAATACACATTATGTACCAGTTAATATCATAAACCAAAGAATTATCTGTCCTCCTCACTTTATAAATTATAAAAAATGAAGCAAATATTTACACATTAAATTACGTAGATGAACAATATAGTAATATATTCAGATAACCATTATGCCATTAACTATTTGGTAAAACGGAGGAGCAAATTAATTCTCACTGATTGTTTATAGCATATTTTCAATTTATAAATGATTACCAAAAATTAAATTTATTTGAAGGAATAGTTAAATATAGACTAACCTTGAAAGAGAAAGTGCTACCGCTATTCTAGAAACAAAAAGTTCTCGAGCAGCAAGAGATATTATTTGTCTGCTAAATTCTGTGAAGCAACTCGGATCAAGCTGGAAAAAATAAAATAATATTTTAAATGAATAGTAATTTGAAAAAAGAATACTCTTAACGAGAAAGAATATTATGTAGAACTAATCATAAACATAGTAAGAATTAAATTATTTTTATATACTGCTTTATTCACTAAAATAAGATCATATTAGTATATTACTGTTGCAAAAGAAGTAGTAATATATTTATATAATCATTTCTTAATGGTATGACAATATAAAAATGTCTACATACAACTGAACTCACATCGATAAGTAAAAGTGTAATTTTCAATAATGCCGCATCAAACCGTCCCGAGGCGATAAACATAGGTGACACCACTTTCCAGACAACTGCAATCAATTGTTGAAATTTTTGTTGAAGCATAACCGATTCATCACTATTGGAGCATCGGTTACAGGCTATTGGGGCAAAGACACGTGTTAAGTCGAGCAAAATGCAACATGTATCATGACTTTTGCGGTAGTGTTTGAGTGCAACACGTAACTGTTCGATTACATATTGAAATATTTCTAAGTTTCCTAACATTACAAAGCGGGATCGGACAAGACCAAGGATAATGACAGTTAGTAGGCCTATGGGAACACCGCCATTGTTAATAAAGTAGACGCTGCTCAAATAATCGATAATTACTTCACGAAATAACTGAGAGCAACCAAGACTTGTCGACAGTGTAAATAGTAAAGTTAATTTGAGTTTTTCCACTTGTAAAAGAACGGCTTCTATTTTGTTTTTATTGTTGGAATCCATATCATCAAGTGATTCACCAAATTTAATATCGTTATAAGAGGTCATATTATCCAGATCATCAATATCCATGCTATCCATAGAAACAGCAACACTTTGACGACGCTGTTGCATGTAGCGTGTTACCAAGTTTGGACACGATTCCATGTAAACACCACAAAAACGGATTAATTCTGATATCCGATTTTGAAGTTGAAGGTTTTGAATTATGGCACTAAACTGCTTCCCTTGAGAGCATGCAATGAAAGCCTCGAAAAGAGCTTGTTTATCAGATAAACCACCTTCCATCAGTTTATCAATAATTTTGGTCAGGAGTAGGGCCAATTCTTGAGGCAGATCAAAATCGTTGTCAGGAAAAGTTGGTAGGTGACACAAAATAGCAGTCAATCGAGTTATATAGGCCAATTTTGCATCTGTTGTTTGAGAATTCAGTGTGTTTACTGACGACTGGAAAACTATGTCGCGAAGAATAACTCCATAAAGTAGTACAGTAGTATCTCTATCTTCGGAAGTCAAAGGGTTGGATTCAAGTGGATTCCCTTGGCTGTTTTCAAATATAAACGATCTGCTGTCAAAATTTTCATCAAGTTTCATTATCCTATCCACGGAAAATGGCAGCGTAAGCAGTGTATTACAAGTTAGAATATTGTCAAATGCAAAGGGAAAATTTTTTGGTAGACAGTAGCCAATTGAGTGTTCCACGTCACTTGTGGGACATTTTGAATGAGTCAATGAAAATCCAATTTGGAGGTAACTATTGATAGAAGGTCCACGACCAGGTCGTAGTTGCGTCGAAGATATCTAGGGGAAGAGTAATGTAAAATTATTTAATTATAGCTTTTTGTAGACAAATAAAAGTCAACTATATAGACCAATATAGATTATAATAAGACGTAGAAAATATGCACCTCGGGTTTGAGTTCATCATGATCAGGAAATATCCATTCGACAAGGGAAACACGCAGTTCACTGTTGACTTCAGAATTTGGGACATGAAGCAGTGCAGTAGCTGCTAACTGCATGAGACAATCGGTAGGGGAATAAGACCGAAGACGGGTCCAAAAGTCTCGATCTAATGATCGAACAAGTTTGTATGCGAGGAGAGCAATTAACGTTTCACAACATTTTTCAGAACATAGTTGCAACTGTAGTATTCTAAAAATAAATAAAGTTTTAAATACAAAAATCGACAAAAAATAGTCAAATTATCAATTTTGTTTAAATGACCTTAATAAAACTAAAATCACCTTGATGACGCTTTCCAGATGTTTTGAATCAAATCATTATTAGATTGAGGAATGAGAAGATATTGTTTCTTAGCAAGATGTGGACATATATTGTTGGCTATTACATCAAGACACTTGGACATCACGTCTGGCCTACAAAAACATTTGCAGTTTTACAGAACAGAAAAAATCTCAAAATAATCTCTATAATCTTACCGTTTAGATTTGGTCAAACATATTGCCAGAGAGCTTATAACAGAGATGTATGTTACGTCCGAAATATCCTCTTTTACTTCCAAGAAAAGATGTTGTAGCACATTTAACCTATTAATGAAACAATAATAGTATAAAAATCAATGTTAAGCTCAATATTACAGATTGAGATAGGAAAAAAAGAAGTTAACATTCAAATACCATATCAACGCAGACCCATTACACAAAAGAATGTTTTCTGTGCACAAATCCCAGGAAGAATTTCCCTTACTACGTTTGGCTGCTGATCCGTTTTCATCTGTTTCCCCCGATTGTTGTACACTCTGTAAATAATTAGCATATTATGTACAATTATAAAATATACATTGAATTTTACAAAACGGAAACTAAGAATAGATATTCTATAATTTCGTATTATTAAAACTAGGAGTATAGGTAGCAGTTTACCTACTTTGATACTGCAAATAAAAAATTCTAAAATAATTTAATATACCTAATACACCTTGTACAGGGTTGTCAAGTTAACTTTCTTATGAGCACTTATAATGTCCAAACAATGTATTTAACTCAATGTTATTTATATACAAAAGAATCTAGAAAATATTTTCAAATCTAAATACACATTATAAACACTTATGATGTCCAAAACATGTATTTAACTAATGTTATTTATAAAAACGTATCTAAAAAATATTTCCAAATCTAAATACATTATAATGAGGACAAAAATAAATGATAAATAGAAAAAATATTCTACAAATTTAGAATGGGAAATAAATATTGGTGGACTTAATATTATTAAAGTGGGTGCTGTAAATTTACATTTAATAAATAATAGGTACATATTTTTTAAATTTAAGTAAATATTCAGAAACATCCTAATCAATCATACTGATTTGAAGTAAACACCATGGACATAAAATAATTTAAAAATCAACAAAACAATTAGGACAATGTACTCACAGGTGTATGTAGAAGAACAAGAGCAGTGAGCTGGTAAAACAGCTCACTGAGATAGTAGCGACCAGAAATGGAGCGCATAAGTCGGTCTCCAATATGCCGCAACTCCTGAAGGATGCATTCACGAATCCCCTGAAGAAGTCGAATAACACTTGCGGGTGTCTCTCGCTCAGTTGCGCTAAAACTAGCGACCGGCATGGCCACAAGTTGAACCTGCCAGAGCCAAAACTCAATAACTTCGGCGTGTGGGGAGACTATAAGAGTCGCGCTGGTGCCTTGTTTAACAGTGGCTGCTGAGGAGGTGGAAGTGAGGGAGTCAAAGGAAGAAGCAGTGGCGGCAGCACCAGAGGAGGAGGTCCAGAGGCGCTCGATAGCGGAGCGGGCGGTGCAGGCGAACTGGAGGAGAGAGAGGCGGGCGTCGATGTGATAAAGGGCTGCAAGACGATTCACACACCGAAGGGTCCATGCAAGACATATTGGGGACAGGTTCTCTCTGCAGGGAACGGTTGGTTGGATATACACGTTAAATATTTCAATTGAAATATATAATCAGGGACGGCAATAGGATATAATATATAAATCATAACATATTTTATAGCATACATATAGTTTATGGGTATCCCCAATATTATGTATATTATTTAGCATTTAAATATAAAGTTATCACGACAACGTCCAGTTAGATAAAAATGCAATTTTAATATTCGATTGGCCTTTAAAATTTCCATTCAATATAGATTTTTGATATAATAGGTTCCAATAAGAAACTTATTCCACTTATACTTTTCATTTAATTTTTAAGTAATAATATTTTTACATAATGCGAAGTAAAAGTAAGGTACAATATGTAATACCCAAATGAAATTATATTTTAATTTCTAAAGCTTGATATAAAAACTTAAAATTATATTTACAGGAAGTACGTATATTTTAGAACTATTTTTGAAATAGATTTCAAAATACATTACTCTAGTATTAACTTGTCATTACTCTAGCATTAACTGTCAAGGTAAGCAAACTAAAAAAATCTTTTGGGTTTTTGGAAAATACTTTAATTAGAAATATAGAGATAAAAAATACAAAATATAAAAAGTTATATAATTACAATAATCGGTAAATATTATACAAAGTAGAACGTATAATATTATAACAACTACCTGGTTACCTCCTCTAGGCATCATGAAACTGATTTTTTATAATATTATGAAATTATAATTAATATAATTTCATAATTTTTGTACAATTATGCCCTATAATAAAGGCAGTAAAGTTGAAGTATATAGCTTTTCAATTCTTTTTGTTTCCTAGCATTTTTAATATAATATACAATTTTTACACTAGTGCTCTAAAGGTTAACTTGAAAATTATAATTACTATTTAGTGTTTTAAATAATATAATTAGTAAATATATGATGTAATTACCTTTCCGTAAAAAGAATAGTTGCCACTCGAAGTAAGGAGCCTACATTAGGCAGATGAATATGAGACATGGCCGTCAGAACGGAACTAAGCAAGGCAGCCACACTTCCCGGATTTTGACATCTAACACTAACAAGTCGTCGGCAGCAAAACTCAGTAATAGCTGCAAAAAGTAAGAACATTTATATTATGAACCATATTATATTATATTAGGAACTTCTAATTCAGTAAATTTAGATATTATTTATAAACACTAGTGAAATAAAAAGGATTATAAAAAAACAGTAAACATAAACAAGTTTTTCTTATTAAAATCATTATAGCATATCACAAAAACTGAAAATTTATATATTTTTAATTGAAAAACGGATATATAGGAAATTTGTTGCATCTGTCAAACTAAACCAAACCAAACCAAACCAAATAAATTTGGTTTACGATGACGTAATAGCTACAATACTACGTAGTTATTTTCGTGAAACTCGATAAATGAATACAAATTGTTTAACAGAAATATACATACAATGCTTAATAGGGTATAATCATATATAAAAGAAACTTAACTTACATTCCCAGAGGTCTTCCTTTATCTCCACACAATGTTCTGGCTTAGAGAAGACAAATTTTTGTAGTAATAAGCTGTACTCATGTTCAAATAATGCAGTCTTATCTCTTAAAACATCCAGAGCATGTTCAATTATTAAAGGTAGATTCAGAAATGGCTTTTCTGAAACAATAACGTAATAACAGGCCATTTCAATTAGAAAAGAAAATTATTATAACCTTAATAAAATCATACTTACCTAAATTTCCGGCTTGTAGTACTAGTTTCAATAAAGACAGAATTTCTAGTTTCTTCGTTTGGTTTCTGTTGGGAACAATAGTTCCTGCAGAGCATTCAGATTTTCCTGCTGCCTTATTCATAGCATCAACTTCTGCGAATGTGAATCTTAAAATGTACTGTAAACAGGAATAAAAAGGCTCTTTAGAATATTTCTATATTATTATAGTAAATAACTTCATTTTTAAGTTAAAACCATCAAGCGGTATCAGCTCAGCAGATTAAAAGATGAGATGAATAAAACTAAACAAAATTGCAAGCAATAAGTTATAACTAAAGTGAAAAACAAATTGCAGGAAATTCTCCAAGCTATAATTCAATTGTACTTATATTAATGAGGTCTAGGAAATGATATGAAGTTAAGTAATGCCTGTGGTTAAATTACTATTATTCATATTTTATAATATAATTATATAAGTGTATATCACAATCAAAAATATTTCAAATGAAAATATCCTACAGAGGTTACCAGGTGTAGCCTTAACAAACGCTTAAATTGCAAAATTTAAAATTAAATGAAGTCTATTTATAACAAAAATAGTTACAAAATGCATATACGAGTATCATTACTTAAGTTAAATTTAGTTATCAAAATCGTTATCTTCTATTCAAATGAATAACCAATAGCGTGAAATAGGTGAGTGGCATGCGCTGCAAAATAAATTCTTATAAGCATTACAATTTGCAATGAAGCTTAGGGTTGCAACAAAGCTTATTGCGGTAATACGTTATTGGCATTCCAAAAGAAAGTTTTTGTCCATCATTTGATTCATCAAGAGTTTGTAAATATATATATTAATAGGTATTATTGTCGCAGAATATGCCTCTCATTTATATGATGTTACCAATTATATATTTGAATGGAATGTTGTGTTTTTGAACACTTCATTTAAGTAATGATACTTTTGTAAACAATTATGATTTTTTTTAAATTAGCTATAACAATATATTTAATCATAATTTGAGTTATCATTATGCATTAAAGGGTGTAATTTATTTTTAACAGTTATGAAGACTACTCTATAGATTGAAAATGAATAAAGAAATCGGAAATTTTTAATGCAGTATTCATTATCTTTAATACATAACTGATAATTCTAAATAAAACACTATGAACATTATTTTTAAATCCAAAGTACCTTATTCATTTGAATATATATTACAAAAATACAATCTATTGCTGGTTTACTTTAACTGGGGTATAGTAAATTAAATTTAGTCAATTTAGAATCATATAAAATGACCTAATTACATCATTTTAAAAATTAAAATACATAGGTTTTAAAGTATTCATAAAAATATGTAAAACAGCTGCTTTAAATAAAATGTAAAATATATGCTTAATAGAACAGTAAAAATTTCATTTAAGTTGTAATGTATACAAACCTGTAAAAGCGAATTCCATGTAAATACATTCACTTTTCGATCTTTTAGCTTGGCTTCACTATTTTGAGTCAATATTAATTGAAGATCTGATCGCTGAATTAATAACAGAAGGCGCGATGTCACTTTCTGTAAAGTAAATATTATGTATTAAATATATATATACATAATATAAACACTACAAACTATTGCATACCTTTCTATCCCGTGCTTTTTGAAAATCTAAGGATCCACATACTTGTATTATCTCATTGAGGCACTCCATTCTTAAAAATAAGTGAATACCTATTAAAAAAAACACTTAAAAATCAAGTTAATCATCTAAATCTTACAAATAAAAATAAATAATTTACAGAGTATAAGCATAGAATTTGTGTCTATGCTGGTTGTGTACATGGTTTCAAAGCATTTTATTTATAAATATCAGTAAAAAATTGCTAAAAAATTATAAAGTTGCAACTTGGGTTTTGTGCCATTCTTTTTATGGCTTTTCAATAGTTTCCCCAAGAGCTTATTATTGGCCAAATGTTTGTGACTTTTTTTGTAATAGAAACAGTTCACCTAAATTATAAATTGGTCCAAGAGATTATCTCTTGAGGTCATTTGTCCATTTTACCACTTTTCCAAAATGATACATATTTTTATACTCTAAAACTGAAATATAACTATCTACCATACTAAGTTTTACTTTGTTAAAATACATTATTTCAAAACTGTTATTAACAAAAATAAAGAGAAGTATAAAATACGGAAAATATATGTATAACATTAGAATAACTTTATAAAAGTTAACAAAATATATGCAAAATAATGATTATTAGAAAGATATTACAATTACTAGTTTTTATTAATTAGTAATAATGTGAATCTTATGAGTAATATTGTGCGCTACAAACCTGTTTATGCTCACCATAATTGAACATTGCTTTAAGTATGCCTATTTCTGGTTTTAGAAATTATCTGCTAAATAATATTTATTAAACATAAAAAACCTACTAAGTGCCAGTGAAAAACATTAGAAACTTACTAAGAAACTACCAGGTTACTTATAAAACTTGTAAGTTCTTGGTAGGTTTTCTAGTACAGAACCTAGTAGGTTTACTAGGATTTTTTTTACTCGGGTAATTGCTGCATTACATACCTATAGTATTATTTAAACATGTTTTCTCTTTAGCTCATTGCTTGGCTTTCCTTTTTGCGACGCTGTCATTTATGGTTTTGATAAATATTGCTAAATGGATCTTTGCACAACAACCCATGCATATGATTGCAGCCATTCAATTTTAGAATTAGTGTACTACATGTGTATGTATTTTAAAATTAATTTATACATAAATACTAACCTATACAGTCATGTTGTATATTTTCTTCTAATTTAGGAATACAATTATCATGCCCCTTGGCACACAACATTGAATCATAACAGCTCTTACTTACAAAGTGTTATCATCAGAAAATCTAATCTATGTAAACATCTACAGTCAAGGTTGCGCATATTGACAAAAAGAATTGGCACTTTAAAAGATGAAAATAAAGATTTGAAAAAAGTGGCTAAAGCTCATGCTCAATACAAGGATTATGATAGTGAGTATTAACATTTTTTATATTGAGAAATATGATTCAAATTATTAACTAGTAGGTTCTTTTGATTAAAGGTATTGATAAAACACAGTATTTTATGTGAAAAGAATGATCAGGACAAATGTTTTAAAGTATATTAACTACTCATAGTTTTCAATGTAATGTACATATGCTTCCCTAATGTATAAATGCTACTTACTGTATATTAATCTCTTAATCCAGAATTTATTTATTCTTGAATGTTCTTTTAGAATTGCCCTTTCAACTTTTCAAAAAAGAGTCCAAAGGCGCTTACAGTTCAAAGATGTGGCAGTTCTCTTTGACTTTGGATCTTTATGGCCCAAAGGGCGTATGAATTTTTAATGAAAAAGTTTCCTTTACCTCATCCAAGGACTTTAAGAAAGTAAGGGGAATTAATAAAATTTAACCTTTAAATATTGAATGACAATTTTAATATATATAGCTTTATTATATTTGCTATCGAAATAAATAAAAAAACTACTTATTTCAAAAGAATTGTTACATAATTTTACCTCTATGTGTGTTATAAACAATATCATGTATAAATCAATATATCGTAAAATTAATATACCTAGCTCATAGAGATCTGATCTAACTATCCGATCTCTATGACC
>JAYRBW010062189.1:0-10050 GCA_036023295.1 Invenusta paracnida
CTTGCAAGCTATAATTGACTGTGGAGGAGACTATCTCCCATAATTGTATTGTTTAAATGTATAAATTGATGTTAATACATTAATGTATACATATATATTGTTAAATATGGACAAAACGGCGATTTTTTTTGGGTACCCCTATATATGATTAGCGCAAATTTAAGAAAAATTGAACAGGCATAAAATCGGATTTATTTGGTCACTATGGTAGTTAGAAGTTGATACCAGAATAAAAATTAATAATCGTAGGTTTAATTTTATAGGTATTAAAAATTCGATAATTTCAAAAAATCATTTAAATAGCACATGTTTCAACAAAATTGAAAAAGCATAAAATCGGCTTTATTTGGTCCCTATTGTAATTAGAAGTTTATACTAAAAGAAATATTAATAATTGTTTGAATAATTTTTGAGATATTCCGAAACAATCACCAAAAACACTTTAAATGAAACACCAATTATAAACACCAAAAAATGAACAAATGAATGCTTTTTTGGGTGTTTCTAGTGTCTTTTTTGGAATATCTCAAAAATTAAACAAACGAGTGTTAATATTTCTTATAGTATCAACTTCTAATTACAATAGTGACTAAATAAGCCGATTTTATGATTTTTTAATTTTTTATAAACCTGTGCTATTTAATTTATTTATTGATTTTTTGAAATGATAGTTTTTTTAATACCTAGAAAATAAAACCAAAGATTATTAATTTTTCTTCTGGTATCAACTTCTAACTACTATAGTGACTAAATAAAAACGATTTTATGCCTGTTCAATTTTTTTAAATATAATCTAATCATACATTTTATTGATTTTTTTGAAAGTATCGATTATTTTAATATCGGAAACCTAAACAGATTTTTTTTTATTATATCACTATTAACTTAGAACTCAATTCTGTGTATATTAAAACTTACTTCATGTCTTTTCAATTTTTTTGACTAAAAGTTGGTTCAGCCCCAGCGTGGATAGTGCTTATGAACATTTTTATTTGTCTTTTCTTTTTATTGTCGAAAGCCACGAAATTATGAATGGTTCTCACCCTAATTTAGATATACTTTCACTTGAATGCACTAATAAATGGGATCAAAACTCTAAAAAAGAGGCAACAGCTTTTTTAAATGCCATATGGGTTCATTATTGAACTTTTTAGTCTGAATTACTTTCAGCCTATCAGAATGTTGCAAATACCATTACTGACCTGAAAGCAGTTCGATCGGACAAAGTGAACCAGTTTAACAAAGTTTTCACACATGTTGAAAGAATAGGCCAGGAAGTGAAAGTTCAGACATCTTTACCATGAATCGCCAAGCGACAACTTTATCGTCAAAACACATCTGTAGATACTCCAGAAATGTATTAATTATCGTCGGATAGTCGCCATTCCACTGCTTGAATCACTCAGATGAAAGTACGGTTCAACAAAATATCTCAGAGTGAAGCTATTACTTCTTGTACTACAACTCAGCCGCAACTATTCCGACATTGACGAGGCCGTGAAATGTTTAAGTCTGATTTGAACAACCCAAATCTATAGTTCCACTAGAATTTTGTTCATAGAAAAATAAATGGAAATTTATCTCAAAATATGAAAAACCATCTACTCTCGCAGAAACAATTGAACAATGTGATAAGACACGATTTCCGAGCATACATCGTTTGCTAAAAATTGCACGTACATTTAGTGTGACATCATGTGAGTGTGAGCGTTCATTCTCTACACTAAGGCGCCTTCGTAATTGGTTAAGATCAAGCATGTGAATTAAGAGTCTCGGTTCCATTAATTGCTCACATGAACATCCCCTATGGACACAAGGTAGACTTAAAAGAGGCTGCAGCAATTTTTTTGAAATTACACCAGCAAAAATAAACAGTGCAAACCTTGTGTTTGAATAGTTTTACTCGATTATATTAAGTTGACTGACTATCAATCGTTTATGTAGGTGTTGTAACTAGATCGTTTTTCAAAAATATAGTTTGCTTATTTATACATGCTCTATAACGTATAAAGTGTTAATAATAATTTTGTTGGTTTTTAATGTTATATATTGTTCAGCAGCTAGAAAATCACTTACGATACATATGTACATATATAACTAACATTATAACATATGGTACTTTATGTTATTTCATTTTCAAATTTTTTAGCTGTCCTAGTGGTCTTGGCAAATGTAATTGTAGATAATTAACATAGTGTATATATTATTTTAGTTACCTATATTTATTTAGTATAATGTAACTCCAATGATAACCCCTAGAAAATATTATGTTTCTTTTGAAATGTTAATAAAAAAAATTCACTTAACCTCTTTTTACTTTTATTTATATATCATTAAATATACAATATATTACTTTATTACAAATAAATAAAAAAGTGCATTTTTTAAAAAACCCTTGGAAATTTCTGGCGACGACCATGATTGTATAAAAATTACATTTGAAGAAACATGACATAATTTACTCGACATGGTTACTGTTAAATGATAATTTTTTAAAAATACAAATCAAATTATGTAGTTAAATTGTATTAAACTGAAACAACCGCCAAGAAACATTTAATGTTGTTTTTAAGACCATATAATTTTGTCCCATAAGAATATTAAACATGCATATCCACAATTTCAATAATATAATATAATGTATAATCATTTTGTCCGAGATATTTATTAATTGATACATGTTAGCGGAAACAGGCATGATTAGGCATTATTCCGCCACAGATATTCGAGTCAGGTGAGTATGAAGACTTTTTTTTGTGAAATTTTAGTCGGTATTCAGTGATATTTAGATGTTTGTAGGTCATGCGTATATACTATATTATTCATATACTATTAAAAATCTTTAAAAATCATTATGATAATACACTAATATGATTCACATGCCTTAAATAAACTGTATTGAATACAATTTAAATGATTTACTAATAATAAGATTACAATAATTCATTAAAAACATTTGTATACATAAACAATAAGTAGATTACAATTCAGAAATGTGATTTAAGTAGTATTCTATTTGTGCTTGCTGTGAAATAAATGTGCGTTGGCGGAATATAACAAATCATAAAATAACAAAAACAATATTTTCTGGACAACAGTCGTGTTATAAATAAAAACAGGTAAAGAACCATTACGTCCATTATAAAGTTTAACCAGTAAGTACATCATGTCCAAATGGGCGAAATGATTATTCTGCAATTTTGTGTAATTATTAACATTTTGTATATTAAAGAAGAAGTTATTTATGGGATATATTTGTGTATAATAATGTTTTTGTTTGGGCATATATTAGCACAATTTATAACTTCTTCATGTTGAAGACATTCGGACGTCGTGCTGTTTACAGTAGGTGGCGTGTAACCTGTTGAAGAGTGCATGCTGCTTGCTAAAGAGTGCGTTGAAATGTTCTTAAAGAGGATGGCATAAGGAAGTACAGCTTTATCATCGGAAGGGACAAAGTAAGTTCCAACACTTGTTTTCTCAGGAGGAATAACTTCTGTGAAACTCATGTTCACCCGGTTCATGAACATCATCTTGTACTTATCACCGATGTAATCAAACTCTCCCGCGTACATTTCAGCAACAGAAGGTGTTGGTGACGAATATATAAAAATACATATAAAAATCGGGTCCCTTTGCTGAGATCATATCCATCTCTGATCATGGAAATGGCAAAGTCCTTTTGAGTGCCATGATAACTAACTGTCCATTCACCATCATGCTTTCTTCTAGTGACGGTCGATTAAATCCGAGCCATGTGTCGTTTCCGAATTTTCCAAGAACCATTAACGCTCTCTTTGTCCACCCATAAGGTCGTTGAAAGGTCTCATCTTCTCGTCGGAAGTTTGTCGGTCCTTTATCAAGAATTAATGAATATATAAGAAATGTATAAAAATAGTTTATAAAAAATCGAATTAACTTTGTGTTACACTAACCTGAACTGCGATATTCATAGTCATACTGAGGATCCAGCAATGATCCGTCTATGAAATATGCTGGATCTCCACTTCCAGGAACTTTTATGGTCAGGTCTATAATGCTGCCTATCGTAACTCCATAGGAGGCCAGTGTGCGATCATTTCTGAGACATGTTCCATTAAATTGTAAATCAATAGCTTCAACACCGTGTGTAGTATTAAAGGGGATAATTCTCAAACGGAATACTTTCCATTTAACAGTTTCAACCGTATCGGATGCCTTGACATCAAGTTGTTGGGATATTTTGTTAAAATAGGTCTTAGCCCCATGAATAAATATGCGCATTACTTTAGACTCGTCCACTACAACTCTTGGCACCGGATTTGCAGAAGCAGCATAAACTTTTGGGACCGGATTTGCAGAAGCAGCGTAATCTCTTCCACCATAATTACTCCTCAATTTCCGTTTAACAGTTTCATCCGTATCGGATGCCTTGACATCCAGTTGATGTTGGTCAGCATTTGCAGAAGCAGCATAAACTTTTGGAGCCGGATTTGCAGAAGAAGCATAAACTCTTGGGACCGGATTTGCTGAAGCAGCATATACTCTTGGGTCCTGATTTGCAGAAGCAGCGTAAACTTTTCCACCATCATAACTGCTCAGCTTGATACTTTCTTTCTGAATGATATCCACTGTCAAGCATCCATTCTGAGTTCGAGTTGACGCATCGCCAACAACAACACGTCCAACACCCAGAAGTTCAGTCAACCCGTGAGCAATAAGATCAAGCTCGTTTATATTTCCATTCCATGCGGCCATAATACCGTCTATTGTCTACTCAGAAAGCTGAAAATAATAAATGAATTAATAAATATGAGGGATGCATTTGATAAAATCATTAACATAGTATTATATTTGCACATTTAAAAAATTTCACGAATTTTCAATATGGACACTTGAGTGTATATGGATGATTTTCTAAAAAAGGGACATGAATTTAAAAAAATGTACGTTTTTTCATCCAAACATATTATTTAGAATATCCGATTTTAATAATTCAAATACTTTTTTAGTATATATTTATGTACAGAATTATTATTTATCGGACTAACAATTCAGAAATATAATTTTTTTAATTCATAGTTTTTTTTTGTATCAGATTTTCATATTAATATCTAACAATACCTTGTGCATGCATTGTTCAATAATTAACACTCAGTTTTATTATATTTTGATAAGTTAAATATTCGAAGATTGGTATTAAATGACGTAATTTGCAAATAAATATACAAATAATGAATAATAATATTAATTTATATATGTATTGCATTAAATCACAAACATTCGAGGTGGTTTATTAGTTTTCATTTTTATGACACTGTTATCGTAATATAACAAATAAAATTTTCACAAAATAGGATATCTTCAAAAATGTTTTGTTATGCTGTTAAATAGTACTGATGCAAAACAATACTATACATAAAATCGTAAAATATGGCGTATAAAACCACACATTCTAAATTTTTTTAAAAGGCATCACTATAATATTATTTTTTTTGTGAAAGTGATAGTTACATAAATGATGTTATAATTTCAATAAGCGTATATTATTGGCAATATTTTATGACATACTGTTAGGTAAGTTCATTGAATAGAGACGATGTGTCTTTACATTCGTCGCTTTACATACATGTACGTTTTTTAAATACCAAAAATAATTATATTTAAATATATGTACATACATAAATCACAATGTATTCACTTATCGAATAATTGTAGCGAATAATCGTTAAGCGTGGCACTGTACTATTTGTTCTGTTCTTTGAGTAATATCTGGCTTCTTTATAAGGAGTCTACAGTGATCCAATATTAAACCTGATGACATTTTCTATAAATATTTATAAAAATATATTCGATTAGAGTCATGTAGTGTTCCAAAGTTAACATCATTAGTGAATATGCTGCCCCATTTTAATCAAAAAAACCACGAAGACTTCTTGAAACTTGAAAACTTCAAAAGAGAGTACTGAGAATCATTTTCTTTCCAAAAAAGACAAATTCCCCAAAAATGTATCACTCAATTCAGTAAGTGGATCAGAGTAGGCAAAGAAAACGTTTATCAAATCGTACTTTACTGCAACATCCACTCCGGGCAAGGACTCCTGCCATACTACCCAGATCTATCTAATTTTCTCAAAAGTAAAAAATTATCCATTGCTATGGATCGTTACTACTTTTTGTAGTAATTATTGCTATTTTTTTATTGCTATTACTTTATTACTTCTTTTATGCTGCTTCGTATCAATATTAAAATAAGCATAGTTTTGAAAATCATAACCGTTTATTCATTACAGTAATCGATTTTGTGTTGTCGAAGTTGAAAAGTGTAACTGGCTGTATGACAAGGCCTCGCGTAAATGGTGGAAGGCTGTATTTGTAGTAGAAGTCCACTCGAATTTATCCCTGGTCAGTAGATCCCAGAGAGGCTGACACAAAGTAGAAAGCCGGTCACAAAACGTTGTCCAATGTATCGTAGACATAGAAGAAACTTTGTCGGGAGAAGGGGAGATGCCTGAAGCGGATAGACGATGTCCGAGAAATTAAATTTCGTCGGTGTGGAATTTACACTTTGACTTATTGAAGTGAAGACCAGCTATCTTGAACCGCTGAAGGACTTGACGTATACGCTGGTCGTGTTCTGTTTGGTTAGAGGCAAAGACGAGCACATCATCTTTGGTAGCATATAACGCCTGGTAATCCACTCATAAGGTCCTACATGAGTTTTTGGTATACTTCAGGTGCAGAAGAAATACCGAACGGTAGTCGTTGATAGCAGAATCTTCCAAAGGGAGAACTGATAGTTAGTAATTGCTGACTGTCTGAAGGATAGGTATTTGCAAATATCCGGAGAAGCCATCCAGAGAGGTAAATACCTTAGCTCCTGTCAGCATAGGGAGCATGTCGTCGAGACGGGAGATTTGGAAGTTTTGCCGAAGGAAAGATTTGTTAAATTCAATAAAGTCCACAACCATACGAAGGTAGCCGGATTTCTTTCTCGTAACAGGCATCGGAGAGCACCATGGTGTTGGTTCCTTGATGGGATGAATAATATCATTCTCCCGCATACGATCGAGCCTCTCGTGCACAGCGTCCATGACGGCTGGAGGGAGGCGTCTCGCGGGCACGTTCTTCGACTGCGTGTTGTCAGAGAGAGCGATGTTGTACTCAAAGCCAGTACGAGACAGCCCATGCCGTTGAAGAGATCGTCGAACTCGTCGTATACGTTGACGCTGTTTGTAGATAATAATTTCTCGATCTTACCTAGTTCACGGCACAATGGTAGACTGAATAGCGGTAAAGTTCTATCGTGCATCTGGAAGACTCACGATAATGAAGTCAGCGGTGATGCCTCTGCCGTTGTACTTGACGGAGCACGTTGCCTTGCCAAGGACGGGAATGTTGAATCGACCCCAAGCCTGAACGATGGCAGTTGTAGGGCGAGATCCACCGGTACACCAAGCGATGAGGGTAAAACGTGAGGGTAAAACCTCCGCCTTTGTGTCTATCAAAATATCGTTGTCTCGTTGATGAAGACGGAGCGTGTAAGAGTAGCCGACGTACTGGTTGCAAAGACGGAGTAGTCATGGCAGTCGTCGGTAGAAGTCTCTTCGACGTAGTGATCTAACGCTGAATATTTCTTAGAAGAGCGGCAGACTTTTGCGTAATTCCCCCGCTTGCCTAACGCTTTGCAGTCGACCTTGAGGGTGGGGCACTCCTTGGAGGTCGAGACGTGGCTGGCGGCGCTACATCTGAAGCACGCGTGCTGTTGGTTGTCATTAGAATGTTGTTGAGAAGCAGGTGAACGAGGATGTTGACTAATAAAGCGAAGTTGTTGAGATGGAGGTCGGTGGTGTGACGACTTGTGGACGGTAGCTAGCGTCGTAGGGCTGGAGGAGGCTCGCTTTTGCAGCTGGGCACGATAGAAGGGCGCGGCCTCGTTCTCTGCCAGGAGTTTTTCGCCAAGCCGGTCATTGACCACCCCGATAGGTAACGAAGATGTTGCGAAGAAGAGTTTCGTGATTGGCGCCAAAATAGCACTCTGCGGACCCTCCACGAAGCCGGCACGCGAAGGCGTTGGCAGACTCGTTGGATTCTTGGCGCCCAGAAAAGCAAAACCTTTCTGCGTAGTAGTATGGAGGACAATAACTTTGCGATTGTCTCTCATTGCTATTATATCTGTGTTACTATTACATGTTCTCTTTATTATTTCTGTAATAGGTCTTCATTTTTGTAATTTAATCAATCTATACGCTTATTTAGTATTCGAGTATATCGAACTTTCCTGATTAGTTATTCTATTGATTTTTTTAAACTTACGACTTTGTATATATCTTACATAATTGATATATAAAACTGTATATGTCTTATATTTAATAGAAAGCATTAATAACAAAAAATTACGCTGTTACTAAAAAATTAAAACAATTCATTATACTGTTTTGTCTTCAAATTCGTTTCTTAGTTTTCGTTTTTGTGACGCTGTTATCAGTTAAAACTCATATTAGTTTAGCAAAGTACGAATATTTTCAAATATTTTAATTGTATACACGTAAGCAATACTTTATAACATGCATATACATTACATGTAAAACCGTAAATTATGCATTAAATATATTTACCAACTCTCTAGAAGACATCGCTAATCATAATCAACCACTATCTAACAAAAGCTAACTTTCTAATTAAGAGGTAGTTTTATTGTGCATTATTTCATAACATATTTTTGGTGAAGTCCATCGAGATAGGGGCGACATGTCTTTACATGTATCGCATACATTAACAAACTTGTTGGATTTTTAATAGCTTGAATTATTACATATAATTGTATTTATAAATAAAGATTTACTCCCCGTTCTATGATATTGTTACTTGAATAGCGAATATTCCTCACGGTACTTTTATATTTGATCTGTTTCTTGAGTAATGTTGTGTTGCTTCTTTATAAGGCGTCTGTATTGTTCCAGTTATAAACTTGGTGTATTGGTTCCTGATTTATGTTTCAAAATGTGATTTCGCAATAGAGTAACTTTCTATTAATATCCTAAAAACAATGGCGTTTACTATTGACGTCTTATTTATACCTAAACTCTTGGAGTGGTAAGGTGTGACTGAACACATGTGATCTTACTTGCAGTATATATATATATATATATAAACATTACCTGAAAAAATTACCTATGTATTTCTTATCTTACATATTGTATGTGTTTATTTACATTGGAACTCCGAATAATACGGTATATATATTTGATGTATTAAAGTGCAATTATTATTAAGCACACAACGCAAGTACTATCTTTCAAAATAGTTGGTTATACTTTCTTGGTTGAATGTTATAATCGATCGTGATCTAAAATGACATTTTGCTAGAAATTAAAATATAGATAATCTATCAATTATACACTACAACTTTCAATATATTTATATATTCAACAAAAGTTATAACTGATATATAACTTAATTTAAGCATTAATTAATGAAATTATTATTTAGCGTATTTATAAATCATACAGAAAAACATTAATAAAAGTTGTATTTATTTACCAAGTTTAATCAATTTTTATAATATGTTCTAAAAATGTCATGCCTCTTTAAATAGTGTCTAATGAAGACTTGATGGTCTGAAATGTTTAAAATACAATTTAGTAAAATTCTATCTATACCGGGGTATACTATCGCAGGTATTTAATTTGTATAATTCATGTAAATCCCACTGTACAAAACTATTCACAATAGCCCAGCAGTATTTATTAACTCAATATGTATCGATCATTTTATTTGTGGTATTCAGGGAACTTGAAATACGAATACCAGAACGTTCCACGAATACGTTGTGATAGACAGAAATACACAAATGAAATACATGCGATAGTATACAGTGTAAGTGTAAGAAAGTGCGCCTTATTGGTATTCTTGTTTAAAAGGTCATTAACACTAGAAGCGCCGGACTTAGAATATACCTACAAACGCCAAACACGTCAATTGACGATTTCCATTTTAACCTATTTTTGCATAATAACAATTATAATACTACCTAAAACGACTTTATTATCTCGAGATTATTATTTAATG
>JAYRBW010062190.1:0-10050 GCA_036023295.1 Invenusta paracnida
TGTTAGAGGGAAGTGTACGAGCTCGATGTAACACTCATCCAATCAAAATGCAGTCAGCTGGCCACTAAGTGCTACAAGGAATACTAGCAAGGAATACTAGCTTCCGAGTGATTAAATTTCCTTTCAAATTGTAAACGTTTTATCTTTAATAACATTATATAAAATTATTGAAATATTGCACGGACGCATATTTATGATTTAAAACATAATAACATGTCAAAGCCAAACGATTCTATGAATTAAAATAGACTTTTCAGAATTTAGAAAATTCGCTTTCAAATCGTTTATTTTTACCATTTATTTTACATTAAAAACACATGAACATTTTGTATTTTTTTAGCATATTTCGAAAACGGTTAAAATGTAAGAAAAATATTATTTATAGCTGCAATAGATGTTAACATATAAACGATAAAAATACAGTTATTCGTGGAAAACTCGTCTACCTCCTTTTTAGAGCCTTTCATTACCATGGCTACTAATTATTCAGTGATCCTTTTATTAGAAACTTTGTCTAGCATAGCGGTAATGAAGAGGTTAAACCCCAAACATGTCCGACACTCCCGCATTCCCGAATTGTTACCTCACCGTCGCTGTCTTTCTCTTCCTCGTCTTAACACACCAGAAAGATTAAATTCTTTATTCCTTTACTAAGTAATCGTCTTTCACGGTTTATACTCTTCATCATCACTTCTCGGATTAATTGCATCGAATGTATATCTACGTTCATTTTATTGAATTGTTATTTTATATATTTTATATTGCACTAATTTACACTCCAATTCATCACTTAATCTGTTTTTCTATAGTCAGCCTGATTCCTATTTAAATTAAATAAACGCGATTAAAGTTTAATATTAAAGACAATAAATGCAATTTCATATTCACTGTTTTATTCAATTTAAGCAAACGCGAGCTAAGTATCCACGCGTCTGCATTATTGATTAACGAGCTATCTAGCTGGAGAGAATTCAAATAAGCATGCATTTTGTCGGGAAGAGCAGAATATCAGTTAACTTGTATTGACTTTTACTTAATTTGTACCGAAACTAAAAACAGAAGAGACGTTTTGTAAATCATAAAGAACATTTTGATAAAGTAGCGAAAAAGAAAAACTAAGAAAATGTTTGAATAGTTTAGTTTTTTAAATCAAATATGAATGAACATCAGATAAATATGACATAACTCCTTCAAATATGAATTTAAACGTTTAGTGGACAGCAAATGTTTAAATAATGAGATAAAATTCGA
Organism: Invenusta paracnida; assembly: GCA_036023295.1. NCBI lineage: Eukaryota > Metazoa > Platyhelminthes > Proseriata > Coelogynoporidae > Invenusta > Invenusta paracnida. The sequence continues at coordinate 1,252 of JAYRBW010062190.1, forward strand.
TACACGTACATCAATTAAAAATTCAAATTTTTAGTGGGCACCAAATTTAGAAATAAGGTAATCAAATGTGAAATTCAGAATTCAAATTTACATATACGGTAATCAAATTCGACAATTTAATAATGCAATAGGTTAAATCATTCCTTCGAATTATTCTAAATTCATACTGACTATTGATATATATACAGTGGCGGGCATTGAATTTGCATAATGTATTAATATATATATATAGCTAAAAATAGACATGATGTGGCTACACAAGATAATTTATCGATGGTTATTCTAATAAATTAATCAGCTAGTCATATTAGTGTTAGTCAATATATCACAGCAGTTCATTAAATTTATAGCACTTTAGTACAGGATACATGCAACACAGAATGGGTAAAAATAAGGATATTTCGAAGGAAAAAGTAGCCCAAATGGTGCTTTTGCGTCAACAAGGGATGACACAAATGCGTATAGCAGCTGCAGTTAAAAAATAAAATTAATAGTTAATAAAATCTTAATTATTTATATACGTTTTGTAGGTTTCACATATTCGTTATAATTGTTTATAAAATGTGCAAAGTAAAAATCGTTAGCTATATAATATTGGCCAGTTTAATATTTGGCTTGATTGCTTTCGACCTGTATATGTTAATCAAACAATTTGTGGCCTCAGAAAGCGTAATTTCGTCGGGGATACTAATGGTGACTAATATATAATAAAATATAAAGCTTTAAATAACAACAGATGCCTCATGCTACTTGACACACACTTTAATTTGTTTTAAAATTCATGTATGTAATCATATTTTTACATAAATAAGAAATAATTCAAGCCGCATGTAAAACCATCTCTCAGCAGCATAATTTATAAAGTAGACCAGTAATTAGGATAATAGTTGCTGTTTTTGATTAAATAAATAACCACATTTTAAATAATTTTAAATATAAATGTTAAATCCAGATCTACAAACAACGTTAGAAATAAAATTTCTAATTTAAAGTAAACTTCCCGTTATCTCTAATATCTCTATGCCTTACTACACAATTTCAAATGAGGATAAACAGAGACTTTTTGATTGCTATGAAAGAGGTAATGATTACCTTCAATAAGCTCGAACACTTAATATTAAACGAACAACAGTCTGGTTCAATATAAGGCGAGGTCAAGAGAATGACGGGCAGCTAGAAAAGCCTTGCGGTGGGACCCGACCACAAATACAGCTGGTGAATCCTGCTTTGATTGAAGGTGTTGTTCGCATTGTGGAAGAACATATTTATTTCACTTTAAATCTTATATATACGCTGATCTGATAAGCCAGATGCCTCATCAGCCAGCTATTTCAACAGCATTGTCTAAGATGTTGGACAATCAACTGCTGTTTAAAAAAATACTAGAAGACAGAAATACAGAAACTCTGAAGCTGCAAAAGAAAACAGTCATCAATTTGCTCACTGGTTGCTCAATGAAGGTATGAATAAAGAGCTCATATTTGTTGATGAAGCTGGGGTAAACATCTATTGTAAGCGGACAAGAGGACGTGCGCATCAGGGTCAGCGGGCAGTACGAGTGGTCGGAGGAAGACCAGGACGAACTTCAACGATGATCTTTGCAGTCAGCAACATAAATGGTGTAGTACTGCACAATCTTCAAGAAGGTGGAATGAACGGTAATCGATTCATTACTTTTCTGGAAACTCTCGCAGCAAATCTTCCGGACAACGCAGATAGCGTTTTTATATTTGCCAAAGCTTCAGCGCATAGGCGACCAGCAGAAGCAAATGTTCCTCCAAATATTCAACTCAAGTGGCCTCCATCTTATTCTATTTTTCTCAACATCATGGAGAATGAGATATCGCAATGGAAGGTCGTAGTAAACCACCAATTGCCAGAAATCAGTGAAATTGTCATCCTGTGGGCACATAATGTCAGTGTTGCTGCTTTAATGAAGGTGTTATTACTCCCCAAAATGCTGCAGCCTATTGTTGTTATCTTCAAACTTATTTACCTTCGTGCTTGTTAATACAAAGACATTATCATGTAATTAATCTTTACATATATACTTAACATTATTGTATGTCCGGTTTTTCTCTAATATGTAATATACGAACAACATAATGGTTGACTGATGTACACATTTATGTGCCATTTATATATTTATATAAAATATGTAAAACTTGATTATTCATTTTAATATACCATTTATATTTTGCTTGAATTATTAGTGATATATAATTAAAGTTTTTACAAGATATGTACCTATGTGTAACCATTATCATAACAAATTAAATGATTGTATTTGGTTAGTTAATATGTTCAAAGTGTATACTATATATTTATATACTTCTATATATAGAGTTTTATAGAGTATACTAATGTAGTAAAAGTATTTAATAGTATTTACCCGGTAGGTACCAGTGTTGCCTGCAGGCAACAAAAACTTACAATAGATTTTAAATAAATAGATAGAGAAAAATTGATTAAAATATTGCTCATAACTATTTAAATCGATGAAATATATTTACTAAATTGTTTAAATACGTTATTTATTCATATATTAGTTGTTACTTTTTTACCGCGCAATTTGGATTTCAATAAAAAATAGTTCACGAGAAAAAGGTAACCTTACATTATTTTTACTTTATTTACAGCTTATAATATTATTTTTCAATCATCAAAACTGAATAGATTTATTTAGTATGTCAATATAATATATATTATGAACCATCCATGACGTAATCTAATATTTATAATTATTTATTTGAATGTAAATAATGATGTTGCCTGTGGGCAACACTGGGACTTCAGCTGAAACAAATATTTTTTGACTAAATTTGTGTATAATTATAATAATGATAGAAAAATATATTTAATAATGTAATTAACTCTTAGAATGAAACCTTGGCTAGAGGCAACATCATTATTTCCATTCAAATAAATAATAAATGAAAATAAATAAAAATAAATAAAAATGCCTAGGAAATATTTACATCTTACTTTAATTTTTTAATTTTAGAAAAATGAGACCAACAACTGTTCGAGATTCAAAAACCAATGCTCTTAATATTCTAAGTAGTATTAACCCAAACACTAGTGTTGATGAAGCTTCCTCAGATGAAGGATCTGACAGTGAATCAATAATTTTTGATGATGAGAATTCAGATAAAAAGTCAGATGAAAGTCAGGATGAAAGTCAGAAAGAAAGTGATTGGATTGAAGGAGACACAAAATTTGACATTCCACCTTTTACTCAGTTTCCAGAATGTTTCATAGATGAAAATAGATCACCTCTGAATTATTTTAATCGCTTTGTTTGTCCAGGAATGATAGCTCTAATTTTTACTGAAAGTAATTTGTATTACATGCAACAGCATGGTAGTGAACTAAATATATCCAAAAATGAACTGGACCAATTTCTGGGGTGCTACCTATTAATGGGATTTATACAGCAAAGAAATGTCAAAGCATATTGGGAGACTGGAACCCAAGTACCTAAAATAAATTCAGTATTTACTAGAAACAGATTTGTTGCTATTGCTAGAAATTTACATTTTTGCAATAACAATACAGTTACTGATGCTCAGAAAGAAGATAAACTGTGAAAAATTAGAAGATTGCTTAACATTTGGAAAAATAAATTTATTGATATTCCAAAATCAGAGCATAACAGTATTGATGAAATTGTTATTCCTTACAAAGGTAAGACATCACACATTAGACAATATTTGCCTAACAAACCTCATAAATGGGGTTTCAAAATATGGGCATGCTGTACTTCAGATGGAATGTTAATTGATTTTGATGTATACCAAGGGAAAACAGTTGATATTCCTCTGGTTGAAGATTTGGGAATAATTGGCTCTACAGTTTCACATTTGTGTAAAAATATTCCTGAAAATCAAGCATTCAAAGTATGTGCTGACAATTTATTCACAACTGTCAAACTTGTAAATCACTTGACAGAAAAGGGAATTTACTATATGGGAACAGTTCGCTCTACTCGTTTACCAAAAGACATTTCTTTAAAAACAGAGAAGCAACGGCAAAAAGAAGGAAGAGGAGCCTATAGTGTTGTTTCAAATACAAAGACACAACTGAAAGCTGTACGTTGGTTTGATAATCGTCCTGTGGCATTGTTGACTTCTTATTCAAACGTTGAGCCATGCAAAACTGTAGAAAGATTCAACCGAAAGACAAAGAAGAAGGAGAATTTTTTTATGCCTGGTGATATTTCAGAATATAACAAGGCAATGGGAGGTGTGGACAAGTTGGACTCTCTGACAAGTTTGTACAAATATAAAATTGTGTCCAAAAGATGGTATATGTACCTGTTTTATCATTTTTTGCATATTTCTATTGTGAATGCATGGCTCATTTATCGTCAGGATTGCTTGCTCTTGGGTGACACAGAACATGTACTGGTACTTCGAAAATTCATCTTATCTGTTGCTGAAGATCTCATTTATGCAAATAAAACATTGGATGCCCACCCAAATTCTTGCAAACGAAGGCGACTCACATTAAGCAATGAAGTGAGACTTGACAATATTGGTCATTTCCCTCACTATATGGAAAAAAAGAACAGATGCAAAGTTTGCCGAAAAGGAATTATATATTCAGTCTGTCAAAAATGTGGTGTCAATTTGTGCATTACTAAAGATAGAAATTGTTTTCTGCAATATCATACAGTGTAACTTGATAAGCAGTTTACAGAGTATGTAAGTTTACAGAGTAAGTACATTTCTAAAAACTTACATTTACAGATTGTTCTTTTCTGCTGTACATTATTATATTTATGTTCTTATTATGTATTTGTAACAATGTCTAATAACTACACCTTGTCCAAACACTTGTACCTCTATCTTTGATTTTTAAATGAGCATTATAGAATGGTTTTATCACTTGTAAAAGTAACTTTCTGAAAAATATAATCTGACAATTGAATGAAAAAGTAATATGTGGCAGGTACCAGTGTTGCCTGCAGGCAACATGCCATATCTATGGGCATGATAGTCTGACAAATGTTATAAGCACCATTTTATGTTATATAGCAATATATAGTCTAGAAATAAAAAAATAACCAAACATTATTTTATTAGAAATTTAAGTGGGACCTGCCGGGACCTTAAGTAAGTCGATATATATCTATTTTGGTAGTAAGAATTTCAGAATAGGTCTTATTTGAGGAGGAATCGATTTTAACTATTTTAAAACAGATTTTCTAAAAAAAATTTAATGTAGGCTGAATATTGGTTGAATGATGGCTGGAACCCATGATGTCTTAAATACAGATTAAATTAAAAATATTCACATTTTATTTGACCTACTTTAGGATCAAATAATAAAAAAATAACCAAACATTATTTTATTAGAAATTTAAGGGGGACCTGCAGGGACCTTAAGTAAGTCGATACATATCTATTTTGGTAGTAAGAATTTCAGAATAGGCCTTATTTGAGGAGGAATCGATTTTAACTATTTTAAAACAGATTTTCTAAAAAATTTTTATGTAGGCTGAATATTGGTTGAATGATGGCTGGAACCCATGATGTCTTAAATACAGGTTAAATTAAAAATATTCACATTTTATTTGACCTACTTTAGGATTGACCTCATTCCATGTGATATATATCACAATATATTGAATGGAGGATCTAGTGGTTTTCTGTTTGAGAAGGCGTTTGGGATGCTGTTAGAAGGATGTTGGACCTCATGTCGCCAGATGTGGCGCTTCAGCCTATGTTTGACCCTGTTATTGACGGCCAGTGCTCTCGGGTGTTCTGGAGGGATTCTAACAGCTTTCTCGAAGGCCTTAATCCACAGCTGTCTACTATTGGTCACGTAGGACTGTATTCCGTTTCTATTCTTAAAGCTTCCACTGGTGTTGTTTTATTATGGTCATTAATATGTCTGAGTGAAGTGTTTTGGCCTCGTTCCAGTGCTATCTTGCTGGTGTTGGAGGTCCACGGCTGCCACGCAGTCGCCGCAAAGTCGACTACGCTTCTGATTAGAGAGATATAGATTTTTATAAAATTTCGTTTTTCCATTCCACTCTTTGTTGCTCAGGCACGTTAAGATTTTGCTCCGATCTTTGACTTTGTGGCATACCTTCTCCGCATGGGGGCCGAATGAGAGAGTTCTGTCTAATGACACCCCTAAAAAACGGGGAGCCAGAGGTAGTCTTGTTGAATGAGATGGTTTTGCCCAATATGTGAATTTTTTAGAAATACTTAGCTTCGGTAGAGCTTGTAGAGAAGAAGGAGCATTCGCTTTTCTCAGTATTTAAGACCATGTTATTTCTATTACTCCAGACATCAATTTTGATTTGATTTGCGTTCATTCTGTCTTCCGCAGCTTTGATGTTGGGACTGCTTGCCCAAATGGACACATCGTCAGCGTACTGTCCCAGTTTCACTGTGTCCGGGATGACTTTATGTATGCTGTCGATGTAGTATAGAAATAACAATGGGGCTTAGACCGAGCCTTGCGTAGACCTTGTTTGATTGTTTTCAGCTTCCCAGTCATTCCATTGACGCGCACCATTCCCTTGCGGTTGTTCAGGAATCCTCTGATCCACTTCATATATTGGAGATCGACTCCCTTTTTGCCATCGGGAGGATTAGTTCTTTTTCCCAGACCTTATCATATGTTTTGGAGTAATCAAGCAAGGTTAGAATAGTGCGGTTGGTTGGCCTGGCTTGGAAACCTTCATTGATATCCTGTGTGAGCCTAGGAATGATATCCTCGCAGCTGTGATTTTTCTTGAAATCTGCCTGAGAGGGGTTGAACCTTATGCAACTCGGCCATATTGTAGATACGGTTTCCAATGATTCTCTCTAACATTTTTACTTCGCAGGAGGTAATACTCACGGGGCGGAAAGAGGCTTCTTTAGGAGGCTTGCCTGCTTTCAAGAGAGGGATTATGATTGCGTTACGCCTGCTTTGACTACATCAACCTGTGCTGAGCGACTCGTTGAATAGGTCCTGCAGCTCAGTCTTCCTTAGGGGGCCTAATGCTTTTAAAAAGGTCGGAGGGATGTCGTCGGGGCTACGGCACTCCTTCTCTGCTTTTATAAATAGTTTGTTTAAGTTCCCTGACTGTGATCGGTTCCACTTTCTCGGCTGCACCGGGCTTTCTTCTGAAGAACGATTTGCACTCCCTATTCCCGTGACTTTCTTCTTTACTAAATTTAAGCCTGCTCGCGCTGGCATAGTGTTTTATGAAGGTGTTGGCTTTGCCCTACTTGGTCGTGATCGTTTTTACCTCGTAGGATAGCCATTCGTTGAGGCAGCCGCTGCCTGGGGTGCCGGAAAGGGATTTTATGAACTTCCAGGTTTTGGATGCGTCGGAGCTATGCTCGGTGTCTACAAGAATTCTATCCATTCTCCTTCTTTCTGTTTGGTAATCAGGTCTTTCACTTCTTTACACGCGTTTAGCCATTCTGTTTTATTCTCACTAATGTTTCTACGGAATTGTTTTTTTTATAGCCGTTTTGATTTCTGGTGTTACGTGTCTTTCCGATCTACACGACGATTTACATTTGCCTATACACAGTTTGGCAGAATCTACAGGAGTTTTGTTAAACTTTCAATCCTCTCGTTGAGAGAGTCATTTGAATCTTTCTTGATGTTACGGAACTGTTCTATCACCTTCATAGAGAATTTACTCCAGTCTACAGATTTGTTCTTCCATTTCGCGAGCCCTGCTGGTGGGGAATTGTTTGGCCTGAAATTGCCTTTGATGGTTGTAAGGATTGGAGTGTGGTTAGAGCTCATATGTTCCATTACTGTCTAGTCGATTTTATCAACAAGGCTAGTAGTATGGAGGGGCATATTTTTTTCACTTTGCCTCATTAATTCCGCCCATTAATATTAATTAATCATTAATTAAATGACAAAATTTTGTTTCCATGAGCAGCGATTCTATGAAAAAACATTTTATTCTTTAAATAATTGGCCAATCAGAATAAAATATGGTCAACCAATGACAAGGCACGAACAGTATAAAATGAAGCGCGTATCTCTTTCAGTTCATTCGGTCTTCTGTCGAGCGATTAAAAAGTCGTTTCTCTTCACTCTCAAGATATCAGAATTTATCATCGAACCACAGCATCAACCAGCAATGCTCTCTATTAAAGTGGGACCACACCGCTGAACCAAGATAGGGGAACGGTCCATTCATATGGTTAATATTACAACGGCTGACAAGCAGTCTTCTCTACTCTTCAAATATTAGATTTTTACAAATTTTTAGGGCCTACTACCCAGCGACGAAGTTATCGGGTTCCCCCTGGTGAAGGATGAAACAGTACCGAAGAGCCACTTGATAACTTACGGACCAACGTTAAGTGGATTGAGTTCCTTGCTCAATAAAAGTTGCAAGTTTACCTCTCTTCTCCTGAAATAGTTACACTGCCCAAGGCTTTGCGAGACCTTTACCTGGCTACACCTACGCTGCACCCGACCTTCTCATCTACCTCAGACATATATTTGGCCAAGATGGTCTCTTATGTCTGCGGAAGAGACTGGACAGGCACACGAGCAATCAATGTCAAGGAGATGACTGGACCTGGCCGTTATCAATGAACATCATGTGGTGCAATGGTATCTATATAGGCTAACACAGAGCAGTGAACACGCAGCCAGTCTCAATCTGCGTGTAGTACAGATACGCTACGAACCTATGGATGCACCAAGGCCATATTATGATGTCTGTCTTATGACCGGACATTCTTTATCGGGAGACGCCGGAGCCGCTGTTTTAATGGAGATGAATTCCATGCCTACTACTCAGAGGAAAAAAAGGTTACA
>JAYRBW010062191.1:0-10050 GCA_036023295.1 Invenusta paracnida
GGTCTTTGTTCTCGAAAATGCGTGGGTGCGTGGGCGGGGGGGGTCTTTGTTCTCGTCCTCCTCCTTCCCTACTACTCATTTAATATTTTAAATACCAATTAACCTATATATTATAACAGTTTTTAGTGAACTGTGGGTACAGACAGTAAATCTACTATAACTTGGTCTTTAGACAGTATATAAAATGTAAATTTTATAACGTTTTTTGTAATAAATAGATTGTAAACTGTTACTGCATTAAAAAAATGAGTCAGCATTTTAATATACAATTAAATTGGTTATTCTCGATTCATAAACTAATTATTTTTGATAGTTATTCTTTCCTGTATAAATTCAAACGATACAAAATATAGTTCATATTTATGTATACGTATATAGATACATATAAACATATTTCCCAGAACCAAGGATTCCTGACTCTCATCTAGGCGGGGTTCGACTCCCAGTCGGGAAACCAGTTGTTATCAAATCAGTTATCTACTCAGTTATTAAATATAATAATTAAGTTATACTAACTAAATTATAATAACAATATCTCTAAAATTTCACAATAATTTCTGTACCAAAAGAAAGGCAGTAAAAACAATTAAGATAATTATTAGGATAGTTTATTAGTGATCCAATTAATCAGTTAACAATTACAACATCTCGTAAGCTATCTGCTACGATTTTATTTAAGTGATTTATCCTCAATATTTGATTAGTAATTTTATGACCAATGCTACGTACCAAAGACACAGGGTTTCACTGCTCCAACTTGTCTGCACTCTGTCGCTGGGTTCACTTAAAAATTCACTGCGGCCGCTGGGTTTACCCCAAGAACACTAAAAATCGCCTTTTCCTTTCACGACCCAGTCTTTTCAACGCTTGATCCTTTTCAGAATCTTTTCATAACTTATTTATTATTCAAGATTCAAACTTATTAATCAAATTCAAACACAAGAATTGGCCATTCCTAAAAGATCACAAACATTTAATTAAACTTTTCTTTAACATCAGACATTTTTCTCAACAGATAATTACTCATTACTTGTAATCAATAGCATGTAACAAATGTTCAAAATTATAACCATTATTGTCAATACAAATGTTCGAAATGATAACCATTATTGAAATAATTAAACAAAAAAATCAATGAAAAGCTACATATGTTGCCATTTAAGCATATATTTACGGAATTGTGTCTAGTTACTTCTGTTACACCCTGTACCTTTCCAAGTGATCGATGCACATTGTACCTGGCTGTAGGTACTTAAAATGTTCTATGAATATACTTTTATAAACTTTTCTTGTCTTTATGAAGTTATTTCTTTGATTAATTCTTTAAATAGTTTATTTGTGTGTGTTAGAAATGTTTCATAATTTTTTCTATTAAGGAATGTTTTCCTATGTACTCAGTAATCATATTAAATTCAGTGTATTTGAAATGTTTATTATAATAGCGTCACATATTCGTTAACTATTTTCCCTCCTTTTTTCAGGATTGGCACAAGATACAATTATTGAATTTATTTATAGTTTATTTTTTATAAGCGTCTTTATTATTACTGTAATACATATACAAATTTTACTTATTGAACTATTTCTTGTATTTTTCTTGTGATATAGTATTGCACTAATTTTTAACATAATATTGTGACATAATTTCTTATTTTGAGTCATTTTTAGCCAGCCAGAACTTAACCAATTATATATATATTTCAAGTGTATCTTTTTTTTAAATAAAATTATGTAATATTAATTACTGTTTTGAATATAATGCTGTTTTGTTTAATTGATTTCCTTGTTTTACAATCAATTGTTCGTTATTTAAAAAAAATTCATTGTGTTTTACATTTAACTAATTCATACCGAGTCTTATTACTGCATTTGATGTTTGCAACTATTTTTTGCAAGGTTGGCCTGTTGCAAAACGTTGTAAATAATTTATATGTACGCAAAATTTTTAGAAAACTTTTTATAAAAATTATCCGTGTTATTGGTTTTATTTAAAATGTGTTTGGTAAAAATATATTATGTTAAATTTATGATTATATAGTAATGTCAGAAATTCTACTTTTTAATCAGCAATTTTTTTATTTGTTAGGAACTATGTTTAGCTATTATTTTAAGTGAATGTAGCTGTTTATCATTTTCAGATTTGTTTGTATAAATTACACCGACCTGTGCGTTTAATTACTAGATTAGTAATAGGGATTTCGACAAAAAATGTGTGCTTTCGTTCGTTATCTAATCATCAAAAATATTATGCGAATTTAACTTTCAAATTTTGATCTTTTTAACGACAGTAACAGTATTTCCAAATTTATATATAACGAATGACAGAGTGGACGACTAAATTAAAATAAGGTCGAATCTGAAGATTTCATATTTGAAAAGAATTTCTCTACCTCTTAAACACCTTTTATTGGCAAACTGATTAAATTCAACTACTATTATGCCTGCGATGCATAATAATTTATTTTAAGGTTTCAGTGCAATTATCTATAATTATATACTTCTAATTATGTTTTTAGTTTGTCACTGAAGTTGTTATTTTTAGATTATTAATTTTAAATTTGAATTATTAATAGTATAAAACTTTTTTATATTTTACACTGAACGAGGAGTGGTACGTTTCAAAAGTAAAATAGTATTAAACCTTACGGGGAAATTCACTTCGAAAGTGATACGGCGCATTTGTTTTGTCAAAACAAAAGCTAAAAATTATGTACACTTTCTGACTTGTGTTCCAAACATTATGTTATACATGATATTTGGAAAAAAAGAAATTTGATGCGCTGTGATGCTGTCGATGTGAATTATGGTTTTGAACGCGCCACGCCATTCTTTTGTGTTCGGTGTAAATAGGCCTTAACAGTACCTTATTGGATGATGAGAGCGACAATTCTATTTTTCCAGTAAATCACCAACTATTCTTCCGAATTACGTTAAGAGACATTCTATGTCGTTCGATATCGAAGATGGTTACTTGTATTACCAGCTTCCACTCACAAAAGGTATTTGGACACGTTGAATAAGCATACACACGTCTATCTAAGTTTCTTAGCATTCTGTATCATGTATCTGTTTTTCAGTAGCAAACCTGCACCGGCTGTTACGTAGGTTAGTTTATTTTGACTGTAATATGTAATTGTTCCTTTCAGTACAATATCAATGCAACTGTTTTCATTTCATTTGGTTTATGTTTTTTATTATGAACAATTTTGTTGTTAATTTTATATAATGTTTCTTTATTTTAATACATCAAAAATCGAAGTATTACATTTGTATAAATTGTGTTTCAAAGTTAGTAGCTTGAAGTATGTTCAGGTATAAGTAAATAACCTCTTGACAATTTAATATATTTATTTTCAATAAAATATAATGTTTTCAATATGTCTTACATAATAATCATGGTTAAAGTGACTAAAAAGCAGTAAATAGTTTTTACATACAAAGGGGTAAGCGTCAATTAAATAAAATTATCTAATATAAAATATAAAGAATACAAATGTGTAGAAATCATTTTATAGTTCTAATAAGAAGTTTGGCTATACATATAACTACCATTAACATTTAAAAATCCAGAATTCAAATTGAGGGAGTTATACTTATTGTGATTAATAAATGCAGCTTTAATAACATGATTGACTTTAACATTATTGTATTTGTATAATAAGGAAGATGAATTGAAATCATTGTTATAATTACAATTAAAAGAATGAACAGTAAGATCCATGTTAGGATCACAATTCAAAACAGCAGTTACGCGATACGTATGGATAGGCCATGGTTGCTCTCACATATTTACAATTTATTACAATCTTTCCAAGGAATTTTATAAACGCCAACTTAAAAGCTAAATTTAGGGGCATTTAGAGATTAGAAAAGATTTTATTGAGGAGTTACAGGTGAAAATAATATCGGAGTTAAGAGATTTTATTTACTAGAGCTGAAAGTAATATATACTGAATAAATATTTTATTTTTAGACAAAACATTTTTTTACACAATTCTAATTGAAGGGTTTTTTACGAGCACGAAGCAAAGCTTTTTATTAAGGATAAGCGAGGGAACTTAAACCTTTTAAAAATATACTTAATTTCTGAATCTAACAATTCATCAATGCATGTCTTTACTAAAAACCTTGAATTTAAACGGGAAAAATATTTGATTATTAAAACAGAAGAATTATTTTCCCATTCGTGGGTAAAACGTAAAGTAGGATAAGAAGAGTTAATAAAATAAGAAGAAATTGAAATCATGTTTACGAGTATCAATGGCCAAAATGTCATTAACTTATCTCATCTACGAATAAAGTTTAACACAAGAAAAATTTGTTGAATGAAACTTATTATAAATAAGATTGAAAGATTGTATTTTCCTATAAGATCACCACCATATAGTAATAATACCAGGAAAGTTCACTTAGTGCATTTGAATGTATACATCTATTAACATTTACAGACAGGGTAATTCGACTATGTAGATTTTGAATTTAATTTAAAAAAAAGCTCTAAAAATATTGCCTCCAGGATTTATGGTTACACACTACTTTATTCCCATAAAAAATGTGTAGTAGTATATTTTTAATAAATATCCATTTTCAATAAAATTTAAATAAGTAACTCAAATCAAAATGAAAATAGTTTAAATAATTTTATTCATGCTATAAAATAATAATAACGTCATATAAAACCATAAATGTTTGAGTAGGTCCACACTATAATGACCAAAGAATATAGGATTGTAAAGAAGGCTCACTCTTGATTCAAGCAGAAAATCCACCATTTTGAAACCACCAAAAATATAGAAATGTGCATCAGTGTCAGCTACGATAATATGTAATTTATAGGAGTATAGCTTTAATAATAATAGTTTTTCGATAGCTACAAATAACTAGTTTTTCGATAGTGGCAAATAATTAGTTTGTCTACATTATTTGGTATTCATAGCCTGTATTGTATGGACACTTTATTTCGTATTCCTACGGCTTAAAAGTAGGCAAAACTAGTTATTTGTCGCTATCTAAAAAAATATTATTATTCAAGCTATACTCCTCCTATAAGTTACATAATATAGTAGCTCTAATTCAGGCACATATTTCTATATTTTTACTTTTCATGTCAGTACTTTAAATCATGTACATTTGCCAGTTGGAAAATCATCTTTTCTACTTTTTTAGAACGTGTAAATTACCATCATATTGATGGGAATATAAAATAGCGAGCTTTAAAAATGTAAACCAACATATTTACACCTTTTTACCGAGTGATTTTTCTTGGTATTATTACTCTATGATTACCATTGTGTTTTAAATGCGACGTAGAAAAACACTCTTTTTACCATGATTATGATGTAAAACACATCGAAACTTTGATTATTTTATTTAAAATAAAGGTATTTTAATTGCCAAGTGGTTATTTACTTTTGTTTTATATTTCACAAAATGTCTGCTATTTTTAGTCATGATGAGGTATGCGAGATCACAAACTAATTATAATCCGTTCCTACACAATTTTGGTATAGTCTATTAAAAGTACATTTGCATGAGCTGTTGCTAGGCCATTTCCTTGCACATACATGTGTATATCTGATAATAAAATTTTAATCCTTTTATTACTAGATAATGCCGTAAAAATTTAAAAATGCTTCCCTGGTACTTTCTAAATCCGTATACGTTTTCTTTAATTCTTAAACTATATTAATATTTCGACAAAATTCCTAGCTCAAAAATATTTACTTAAATATCTTTTAGCTCCTTAATAATTCCAATTAAAAATATAAATATTTCAAATGCTATAAAATCAATTCGATAGAAGTAATGTCATCTACGTTATCACTATGTTCGCTTGTAATGTCCTTAAATATTATGAAATTTAATTTATTCGGAACAGTTAAGTACACTTGAATATTTCCTTTAATGAATTAGTTACAATAATACACTATGATCATTAAGCCCCATTTATATGAGCATCTTGGATGCTGTCTGACTTACACGAGTATCATGGATGCAGGAAATAGTTTAGCTTTGTCAAACGTGGATGCACATCCAAGATGCTCGTGTAAGTGTGGCTTTACAATTGATTATAGTGTTTCAATTAAATATTTCCGTTATTTAATACCTAAATATGTTTGGTCTTGACTGACTGTTAGTAACATTTTACATGTAGACTGAGATGAGCATAAATACTCGGAAATCTAACGTTGATGCTACCCGAGACCACGGCTCCAAGGCCGCCAATAAGGCGGCTGCGGCCGCCGCCGCTGCGGCTGCTTCATCAGCGGGCACAGGTGCGGCAGGTGGTGTGGACGAACTTAAGGGATGGCTTTACTTTAACTGCAACACAGGGACGGGGAAGCCAAAACTCCGGCTCCGCTGGTTCGTCTACTCCGAGCAGTCTAAACAGGTAGAGTATTTTCTCAATCCCAAAGATCTTAGTCGGCTAGGGGCTATCAGCATTGAGACCTCGGCTTTCAACCCCTCTGCTGTCCGAGACAATCATGGCTTCTACTACCTAGACATCGTTACCAACGACCGCTTACACAGACTGTACCATGAGGACTGGACAGTAATAAAGCAGTGGAAGAATGGTCTGCAAACGCGACGGGGTCAGATCATTAGTTCTCGAGTGAGCAAGAGTGTCAACGCGGCTGAGAAAATTAAGAAGGAGATGAAAAATGATGGCGCCAAGGTCGATGAGGGTAATAGCCGATGGGGTGAGGCCAAAAACCCCACTGGTACTGATATGTCTCCTGTTGTTGAGGACTATCAGGAGCCACGGATCCTTAATAGTCAGGAGAATCTCAAACAAATTCCCGCTATGGTGAGAAACTAAATCTCTTGACACACTTTTGATTATTGACTATGTTACATATTTTCTATTAAAAATGTATATCCGTTGACTCGAATTAGCTAATTATATCAAATATTAGCTATACGTCAAAGAGCTACCACGCAGTTTTAGTAAAGCAGATAATAATGTTTCTTCCAAAGGATGTTATTTCTGGAGACATACAACAATTTCCACATTTTTTATATGTCTATTATTATATTTCAATTAATTCAAATTGGAATTAAACTTCTAAAAGCTAAAGAAATATATTTGTAATTTATTATATAAATACTAAAGTTATAAAAAAAAACTTAATGATCCTAATTTATATAGTATACAGGCCACTGCTCTAATTCTCTTGTCTGTATAAATTTGTAACAATGTCAAGGAAAATTTCATCCAGTATATGAAACTTTCTTAAAATAAAAGCATACCAATTTTAATAGAGAAAAAGCTGTCAATTTTCATTTAATGGTTTCACTGTGAACAATCAAGTGACTAATATAAAAATAATGGAATATGTATTATAATACTGGTTTCTGATAATTTCTTCTTAATTTCATGCAGTTTCTTCTACTAAATTTATTGTGCTCCTTCCCCTTAATATGTTTATTACTTTCTATTATTTTTATTATTTTACGGCAGTTAAGTATACAATTATTAAAATTGTTATAATATACTGATTTAATTATTTATTTATGTTATACTGAGTGTTAACACGACCAAATCAACGAACGTTTTTTATTCCTATTTATTTATGCCGAACCATGTAACGATTTTTTGGGAACATATTTTTGCATATTGTGATATTTGTTCATATATATTATCAGTTGGAGCAGCCATTAACACCTTCCAATATCACCACACCGCTTCCCAATTTGGAAAACATCCACAAGGCTATTTCTGCGGAACCGGCACACAAAGACTGTGAAACCTGCGAACGTCTTCGCTCCAAATATGCAGATACAGCGGACAGGCTCAGAGTAAGTGCGATGAATCTAAACTTCATGACTTGCCAAAATTTATCTTATTTCATTTATCAGTTTAGTCGTTGACGATTAAAAATAGTTTCTTTGCAACTTAGAGCATTTCAGCTGTTTAAAACATATTAAAGCACCAAAAACCATATGATAAATATATATTTATTGCGACAAGCATAATATATGTATACAAAAAACATAAAACTATTCTTGGGCGAGATACTGTTGTAAATATTACTTAACTAGAATATTAATAGAAAATTAACATTTGACTTATTATTTTATTTGTATATCTGTATTTTACTTTATTGAAATGTGTCTTGAAAAATTTATCATTTTTTTATTTTTAATTAATCGTCTACGACTAAATTTTTAATAAGGCGATTACTAATTGATTCACACATTTTCTTGAATTTTATTTCATTCGATAATTCTGGTCCACAATAATTATGTTCCAATGCAATACTGCAGTTATTACTGCTTCTTATTTCCTCGGTTTGCTTGTTAACGAGTTTAGATGATGGAGCGTCAATTAAATACCTATAAGGAAATGTTGGAGTGCCACGAACACGCCTGGCGTGATGTCATGGATACAGACGATCCACCAGATAAGAATCTAGGATTTGCTAACACTCTACTCAACATTGTAAGAGTCTCTTTCGTATTTAAAATTAAAAATTCTAAATACTTGTTTTTATTTTATTTAATAAACTCATATCGAAGTTCGGTTGAACCTCAGTAATATGTCTTAATTTTATAAAAATTGTTTAAGGTGTATATGGAGAATTATACAATATCAAATAGTACCTGGAGGAGCTTTTATTCAAAGGTCCATTATGAAGTCACTAATATTGAAAACGACGTTATAAATAGACTTACATACAAAGACTGGTTTTGTAACATTTTTTAGGTGAAATAAGCTGAGTTATTTTAAAAGTATGTTGTATCCACAACTCAAGATGCACGGTCTAACTGGTTTCTAGTTAAACCACTGCATACGTTATTTTCTTATATTATTTCTTATATATTATACAGTACAGTAAAGTTCACTTCAGGCTAATTTATTTTAACCCGTAGTTTCTACTTTATTTTCCATGACTTCCTTGTCACTTCCTTGTTAATAGGGATCCATGGTGTCGCCATCGCTCTCGTTCAGAAAAAGTGAAGTCATGGATGGACCTAATAATCCGCTCAAAAAATGTAATCAACTAAACAAGGCCAAGAAGGAGCGCGCCGCCTTCATCCGTCAAAACGCCATTCTGCAGGCGGAATTGGTAAACTTACGTCGCTATTGGGCTGGCGCTGTACAACACGAACACTTCCTAATCGTGGCACTTGAGGTAAGTCAATGATAAATGGTCGACTAAAAAATTGTAATCAATGCCAATTTTTTACTTACATTCGTGTCCTCTTGTTGTAGAAAATTTCCATCATCTACCGACAACAACGGGAAGTCATCGATAAGAAAGTGACTCCAGCCACGCACAAGCAGATGAAGGACGCAAAGCAGGAGTTTGACGAAATCTACCAGGTCGCTGTTCGACAGACGGACGTCTACGGTTTTTTTAGTCACTATGGTATTCCTGAACAAATAACCATTTTCAAACAACTTGAGGTATGTTCTATTCGTCACTTTCTTATCCAGACTAATTTTCCTTTTCCCTTTTATGACATCTATTCTCTGATCTGCTAGTTCTTCTCTCTCGATTCTATTTCTGTATTTTAACCCTGGGACCCCCTTTCTTTTTCTGTATGTTCTGGCTGTTCTTTCTATTATATTGTTATTATACTCCTTTAATCATCACATCTGGATCGCCTTTCCTTTCTTATTTTCTACTTTTCATTTACTTGCTGTTCATGTCCATGCAAGGTATAGTTATTGTTCCTTTACTCAGAATGGACAAATTTCTTTCTAGTCCTCTGACTTGAGAAATTTTAACCTTTGTCATTGGAAGCTTTGCCGAAATGGGCTGTATAGTTTCTATAGGAAGACATTTTCTGGTGAATATTCCCATTCTTTTTGCAATCTTGAAACATGATGGCTGAACTCATCTGTTTTTTCTGCCCGGTACCGGTAGCAGAAAAAACAGCGATAGTAGCGTTAACAAGGTGTTTGTCAATCTATATTTATACATGGTCCGTACGGGTCAGGGAATTTGAGCATTTTTGAAAAGTAAGGAAATTTTAAGAATGTCTAAAAAGTCAGGGAAATTTGTTATTTTGTGAAATAGTCAGGGAATTTCAAAATATATA
>JAYRBW010062192.1:0-10049 GCA_036023295.1 Invenusta paracnida
TATGAATAAAGATAACCGATAAGAAATGTACACTACAGTTAGCACATCTATTGATTAGTTCATGACAGATATGTGACATCAAATACCTAGCCAATAAAATTCAAATTCAAATCGTCGCAATCGCCAACAGAAAACTATATAATACCCGTTTTACGCGAAATGCTACTGCCTTGTACACCCGGGTCTAAAGGGTTCTAAGAATAAACAGATAAATCAACAAAATTTAGACATGATAATAATATATACATATCAATATTAGATACCACATCTAGTGTATTTGTCATTAAAAACAAGTTTTTAATGAAAAAAACAACATATTCAACAGTAATAAACAATTATAGATCATTGATCAATTTATTTGAAATATTAGCAATATAGTCCAAGTAGTAGAGTATTTTATATATTTTGGCTCTCGTTAACATTTAAGGTTTAGTAGATCTATAAACATACTTCGAAAAATCGAACATTTGTTTAATTAGTATTTCTGTAAATAAACAAATTCGATATCATTTGATTATTTTAGGGAAACAAAATCAACACCATTTCGAAAATAAATGCTGATTATCGCCTATTGATATATCATAAACATAGTATTGTGAACTGGTACAACAGTAAACAACGCGACCATAATAAATATTTATAAGTGGATCTGCTGTATAATATATTATACATAAATTCTAGCAGAGACAATCCAAATGTTAGTAAAATAAAATTGAAGAAATGAAATACAGAGTTAGGCAATAAATGAGAGGTAACTCATTTTTGTCATTATAGTTAATAACGAATGAATGACCACAATAAAAAGCAACAAGAAGTTGACTATTAAGTTTGATAACTATCGCATATGATGCAATTATAAGATTCCAAATAAATACGTAATTGCAAAAAGATTATTATCACAGAGTATCAAACTGCATTAACAGAGAAAAGCAATTATACAATTTATTAACTAGAAAAGAGGAAACTATGGTCAAGAATTTAAAATTATAAAACATATAGTAGGCCAGACACAATCATACTCAAACAAATTAAGATGCTAAAATCAAGTCTTTTTCAAAACCTCGTTTGAACAAAACATGATACACCAACGAGGACATACCTACTGTTTAACAAGATATATGTAAAAAACATGACCAGACTAGCGTCTTATCGGATAACTGCGACCTCTTGCATAACACGTCTAATTTGGTAAAAAATTGTTGATTAATCTGGCTGCATAACACAATACGTAACAAGTTGGAAAAACCACTTTCAGAAATTTACCCTCTACAAATTGCAACTTCGTTAAAAAGTTAGACATCCACTTGTTGCCTGAGTTATATTTTAGAATACAGCCTTCAGACAAACTAGGTGACATTATAGTCAGCCTTCAGGCTTATCATCTCATACCTAAGTCCCAAATATATTGACTTTTCTTTTAATATCTTAATTGATGTGAGTGGCAAACCATTTATGGATTTCACGAATATCAATATCAGACAAATGACTTAAGGTATTATTTGATTTATATTAATTTGTGACGATCTTTTTTAAAGACGCTTTATATTAGTAGCTTATTACACCAAATAACTTAATGCGACTTTAAGTCACTGATGAATTCTGCCACCTTATCTGACATGATCTCCAGTACCTACCTGGAGAGGGGGCGGAGGTGGAGGACCACAAGGGGGTCCGCTAACAGCAGCGATAGCCCCTAGAACCGCCCGTCCAAAAACCTGGGCCTCGTTCCAGCTGGAGAAGTTTAGGCCCTGAACCCGATCCAGGTCTTTCCACTGGTGGAAAGTGGGTGCTACTTGATTGTAGCGGAGATCACCTTTGATAGCCGAGTTTAAGGACACCTATTTAGCACCAACAATAACATCCATCTTAATATTTAAAGTATAATGATTTAACTACTTGAGCGGATAACACTACATATGAAACTTATTACTAAAATACTATCAAAACCCCCAAATCACTATTAGTTCATTATATTTTACTATTCTATTTAAGTTTCTAATATTTTTATAACCCAAAGGTACACTTAAACCATATGTAATTAAAATAAATATAAAAATAAAAATAACGAAAAAGTCGTATTTAAGTAAAGGTCAAGTCTTTTAGAGATGCTTAAATAGACATATATTGTAACTGAAAATTAAGGCTATGTAAACAGTTAATTACTGTTATACGCATATAGTATATATATGGATTAATATTTTTTTGTAACTAAATTATTATTTAATTTATATAATAATTTGCATTACATAAAAATTAACAAAATTAGAAGTTTTATTGGATATTTAGTTGACTTTTAAATATAATACAGGAACATTTTACTCAATATAATTAATTATAATAAGGAATAAATTGCTAAAATTCGTTGTTTTTAGTCAAATTACTCCATACTATAGCTCAAACCAAAAGAAGTTTTGAAATGTTTTCAATATAATACTAACATCAAATATTTTTCAATGGAAGCTGTAAAAATTATCAAAAACAAAATAATATAAATAAAATAACAGATAAAGCACAAGCTGCTGTAAAAAAAGTATATTTTTTCACGAATTTTCGGAAGAAAAATTTTCCTTATCGAGTACGATGAAATATGAATAAAACAGAGAGACAGATTATTTAATAGTTGAATATGACATGGTGACGTAATATGACTAAACGATGGAAGTGTATACTATATGTTAAAAGGAGTAAGCTTATAATTATATAGGTGTACTAATTAAAATCATCTGTGCTCTCCTTATGTTATACATTTACTGTTTACATGCACTATATTAATAGGCTTTCAATCAGTAAGTTGTGTACACCTTTATCTTTTTACGTAACCCTTTCTTGTTCAATTAATTAGGCTTCTCTGTATACATTCTGTTTAATTTGTACACCTATAATTATAAGCTTCCTACTTTTAACATATTGTATACACTTCCACCATTTAATCCTATTACGTCACCATGTCATATGCAACTATTAAATAGTCTGTTTCTCTGTTTTTATTCATATTTCATCGCACTCGATAAGAAAAGTTTTTCTTCCAAAAATTCGTGAAAAATATACATACTTATTTTACAGCAGCTTGTGCTTTATCTGTTGTTTTATCTACTAAAATGCTGCAACAAGAAACTTACATCTATCCAAAATAATATAATTTAAATTACATGATTGTTACAAAATTTAATTTGTAAAAAAAAAACAGATTTACATACTTCAAATTAAGGCAGGAAAATAGGTTAAAATCGGCTATATTATCTAGACAAGACGAATAGTACACATTTACAATGTTTTAATTATTGGAGCATCAAATAACGTTGATATATACATAATAAAATGGCGTCACCGTTAAAATATATAATCAATCAATAGTTTTATATAGGATACAAAGAAAAATTTATAAAAAAGACGACAGAAACGTTTTTATATTATTAAATGTTCCAATAATAATAATAATACTAATACTTAGTACATCATTGACTGAACAAAAACTCTTATTCACACAAAGATATATAATTAACTTTGGAGACTTTCATTCTCAAATTCTAGTAAAAAAACCAATTAACATTTTATAATAGAATCAGGCGTGATAACAGTTTCTTTCTCTCTCAAGCTGTAATCAATTTCTTGAGATGAAGGAGGCCTTTTCTAATTCTAATGGTGGCATTCCAGCACAAAAATCAATAAACAAAAGTTATTCAACAAGACGCAGAGTCGTCGCCTTTTTTCCCTTCTGATAAAAATAATATTTTTAGCGAGGGGCAAGAAAGTATATATTATTATCGCTTCCAAAAACTGATTCAGTAATATACATAGGCATATAATATACATATCTGACTTATAAAAATCAACTAATTTGACGATGTTTTTTATTATACTGAAATTGCTATTCTACCGTCACATAGTTTAAATGACTTTAGAATAAATGTGAGAAAGATAAAAATTATCTACGTGTAGTCATATTTACTTTCTATATAGTAAATTGCCCAACTGTGTTATTAAATTTAGTAAATTATAACAACATTCAACTGACACATACATAGATATTTTGAAGGATATATAAAAATAGAGATAGTATGTAAATAGTAACACTATCAAAACTTTATATATGCAGTTAAACTCTAAAAAAGGAATTAAAATATGACATAATCATAGATGAATAGTCGACATTTTTTATGAGGACGCCTGTTTAGTTTTTAGGACAAAACTTAATGGGTAACATAATTGAAATACATTTCTTGTGATTTTTTTTTTTACTGCAGCCGCCATAACTTAGCGAATAAATTAGTTGAGGATACAAAACTACAGATAAAACTATTTTACAGATTAAAAAAATTGTAGAATAAGATCAATGATGTATTACGATATTTATAGATTGAAGTTTCACCATCTCTCGGAGCATTTAAACCATGATGAATGAATTTGTTGTCCACGTGTGAAAAGCGTTTGCTCATCGAAAATGGATTACTCACTCAGCGAGTTACTATACCTACTTCTTGCCTACCTTACGGAATTAAAACTTGACATATCTGTATTCATACAGTCTGCTTAGTCCGTCTCTTTAGGTAAGCTAGTCTATTCCGTCATTATCGGGATTTTCTTTGTGTGAGAAAGATATAGGAAGTTGACATTCACCCCTAGATATTTACTCAGAGAGTACTAAGTAACGTTCTAAAAAGCAACTCAAAGTGAAGAGTATTGCATTGCATCGTATTGCGATTCTGAGTCATCCATGCCAGTAACGGTTGCATCGTAGGCATTCAATGTATTAGAAACACAGAGGAAGATATGAACTTGCATGACAAGACAAGAGACAGCCGTGATGATGATTTTGAGATGCTTGATTCGCCTGAAATCGATTGAATACACGCTACATCAATGATGCGAGGGGGTAGAGACGGAATGAAGAAGAAAGAGCGTCACTCACGAGTCTCCTCCCTCCCCTCACCTAACTGAAGAATACAACAACAACAACAACATTCGAGAGAATCAGTACAAGCCTCTTTCTTGTTCGTTCAGTGTGATTTACATAGATGCAGAATGTGCTTAACAGCTACATTGGTGTATGCATATAGTACAACTGCATTTGTCTGAGAAGGCAACCTACACATTATTGTACAGTTTTCTCTTTCATTGATACCCTGCTAATGCATACCAAAAAAAGCAAACGTAAAATATCACAACCTGTCTCCAAAACTCACTCATTATCCCTTGTCTTGGCATCCAAGTAATCGACGTATATGGAATATATAAGTTGGCTGACAAAGCAGTTTGTAGAGACGAGTAGGTACAAATTTTGGACATTTGCCAAATTTAAATAAGCTATAGATGAGTACACATGTCATTTTAAATCAAGAAAAATAAAGAAAGCAAGCGCACGCTCCCTAAATAATTCCATTTGCAGATTTTGAATAAGAAATATGTCTAAAATATGACATTATAAACCTTTAAAATGTCATAGAAGAACGAACTGAAGACATTCCATAATAAAGACAATGAGTCATTAAAAACATCAATTAATGTATTTTATTACAGTAATAAAGTATTATGTTATTAAAGCACAACATTGTTCCAATTTTATTACAATATCATATTAAAATAAAATGAACAGATACTATATTATACGTGATTACTGAATCATAAAACGTAACAATTGTAACTAGGAATAAGCAATGCAAGACTCATAAATGAATGCATGCATTTTCCTTAATAAACTCTTCAAATCACGTAAAGTCAATTAATATGAAGTTGGTTTCAAGAAATCGATCATAAAATGTCATAATTACACGATAAAAATACACCGTCCAATAGAACTTATTAATTCCCAAAAGAGTTAATGAACTTCTGAATTAGTTTAGTAAAATAAAATCCTAGTGGGGAATAAATAAAACTTAATACTATTTAATACATTGATTAGAGGCAGCAGTTTTAAACACTACACATGCAATGTATTTATTTGTGTAATATATTATGTTACAAATATTTACAAATTAATAAAGTGTGATAGCTGACGAAATTTAAATTAGACAATTTATGTAGAATTAATGGAAATCATGAATTAGTAAGTAACAATAATTGACTATATTAGACTTTTCAAATCATTTAAATGGAAACGATCATATAGTAACAATAGCAAGATGGGTGTATAATTATAGTAGAATACTATATACATGATTATATTTTAAATCAGAGATAAAAGTACTGCTGAAATTTCTAGAACTAACAACGATAATAATTTTTTTATTTCCGAAGGTTATTAAATTATTCAGATAATTATGAAAACTTAGTAAAGCGGTAAAACAATTCTCACGTCTATCTGAAGTTTCGCTGTAATGTTATTAATTGTAAAAATATTAATGTCAATGACATTCCATAATATATTATGATAAGACTATTTGCTGAATATTAATCACTGTGAATCATATTTTATTAGCATATTTAGTTGATATAGTGCCACATCACAACCAAAAAATAAACGCTATTTAAAAAATTACAATGTAGTTTATTTTAAAAAAATGTCGTCAAAATAAAAAATTACACGTGCGAAGCCATTTTAAACAATGATTAAATTGATGTTATATAATAAGAGAATCAAAATAAACAAACTAAAGAGTCATGTACTGTAAAGAACTAATATATCACAAATAAAATAGTATGGATTAGAAATAATTATTATCTGATTAGAAATTGGAATATATTTGTTAACATTGACATAATACATTGAAATTGAGGATTATTTCTTAGTCTGTGCTATTTAGTTTAAAAATAGATAGCGAGTACATATCAGCACCTGCGTGAAAGTATATTAAAACTAATTGACGAACTAGATAAATTTAAAAACGTGTTCGTTATTATTAATAAAGGTGTGAATAAAACTGAAATATAATTCCCACTAAAAAGCCGTTTATGACAAAATAAAATTCGTACACATTTTATGGACTCACCGATTTATCATCCAAGCGCCAGGCAACAATGCGGAAGGTCTTCCTGAGTGGATGGTGGAAGAGTTGAACCTTGGACAGTGATGGAACTGGAGATCCAGAGGGGACCCAGCAACTATTCCCGGGATCACACCAAAGCACCGAGGCGTGAGCTGTAGCAACTGGGACCTCACTACTGAATTAGAGAAGACGTAAAGAGAGAAGTCAGTTAGCAAGCGAATCAAAAAGTGAACTATGGACGAAAACCAAGACTTTTCTTTACTATCTGCATTTATAGATTCATTAGAGGAGGAAATGTGAACTAGATTCTTAATAATTCAGTCGTGATATATCTATCTAATATAGTTTTTGCCTATACTGACATATAGATGGTTGTTCGAGTTTTTATTAGAGAGAAAGTAACAGTAAAAAACGGTTGATGGTAGACAATGAGAAATTCGGAAGAAAATACCGCTAATGAACTAACTAAACGACGTATATTTCGGGGGAAATATATACACACGCGTAACCTAATTTAGATGTCTTGTTAACAGCTCTTTTAGAATAAATCAATAGGGGATAATGACAAATATATTCTACATATACCAAATATTTGAAAAGTTGCGATGATTGCCGTGAATATTAAAAAATAAACATTTATTAATTAACAGTTTTAACGAGTTACTAGCATTTTAAACCATTTAAAGTTTTCTAGAAAATCAATGTGTTTTATGATGCCCTTTCTGGATAATATAACATTAACATTTTTGTATTCGACTGGAATAAAATAATAAACTTACATACAATCTATAAATTAAAAATTTATTAAAAATGAGTGATTTCTGACTTACATACCATATAGGTATAGCAGAGTGAAAATGAGATTTATTAAATTATTGAAGTACGACAATGATTATACATAGAGTATGAACATGCATATGTATTTACTTTTACAAAAAATAACAATTTTCCAACCAATTTTTAATCATATATATTTCCCAAAAATAGTTTACCTTTAAGATTCAGTTTTTAACTAAAATATCAAATTTACAAATATGAAACTTTAAAGTAATTTCTGTGAATATGTGCCTTTTTGTCAATGTTTACTTAAAAAAGATACATTAATGACATATTCTACATTCAAAGAAGTGTTTATTACAGGGTTGTTATTAAATTTCTTTATAAATTACAATTTACACCTACAGATCTATTATTATTATACCTAGGCAGCATTGAGCAACTTCAAGGACATCATCTACAACAGAAAGACTTAAACGAAAATCAAATGCAAGATCTTCAATAAATTTATCCTACTGATCATGATCTATGGAAGTGAAACTTGGACATTAATATACAGTAGTAGAAATGTGTGCTCTCAGTGGCTGAATGTAAAATGGAAAGAATGATGTTGAACATAACCTTGAAATAGGAAAGAAAACACTTGGATCTGCAAACAAACCAGAGTGACAGACATCATAACAAGCACTAGAAAGATCAAACACAGATGGACAGGCCACATAACATGACTTAGTGACAACAGATGGACCAAGCAAATGACAGAATGGACTCCAAGAGAATGGCCCAGACCATGAGGTAGACCAGCCCTGATGTCGAGATGACTTAATCCAGACTATTGGACACAACGGGTCGCAAGTCACTCAAGACAGAAAGCAGTGGAAGCAGTCTAGGGAGGGGTACCTCCAGAGGAGTGATGATAATAAAATGGAGTGATGATAAAGCCCTTCAATGATGATAATGATGACTTTTAGGTTAATAAAAGTATAAATTTACCAATGGTATTTAATATAAATAATATATGTGTATTGGTGACTAATTATGGGCCTAAGGCTAACCAGTTCTGAATTGGCTGTTTGTCAGTTAAGCTGGTCAGTTATAAACTAAATAACCATTTTGTCACCATTAAATTATTTTAAACTTAAAAAAATAATGATATAAATAATATCAAAAATAATGTCAATTAAACAGCTTAATTTATTTTAAAATACATTGATATATTTTTTATTAAGCATTGAGCACTTAACTTATAATATTAAATATTTATTAGAATAAAAGGAGTCTAGTTCAAATCCGGGTAAACCAGTTCAGAACCTGTCAGTCCAATTTAGAACTTATTTAAAATTTATTATTTTCTAGAAATATTTGATCAGGCTATAAGTATATTGCAATAATAATAAATTATTTAACATGATTTTGATTTGAAGTAGTCTAATTAGATTTTCGAAACTGGACTGAAACTGTTATATTATTACTATAACTATAATGTCAATTAAACAGTTTAATTTAGTTTTAAATACATACTTATACATTTTTTGTTAAGCATTAAGCCATAATTTAAAATGTTGTTCAGATTAAAAGTGGCCTAATTCAAATCTGGATAAACTAGTTCAGAACCTGTCAGCCCAATTTATAACTTATTTAATATTTATTATTTTTTTATAAATAATTATTGGTTGTTTAAACAATTGAATACTGAAAGAAATATTTGATCAGGCTATATGTATAATGTAAATAATACTTGTAATTTATTAAACTTGATTTTGACTCGAAGTGGTCTAATTGAATTATAAAAACTGGACTGGCCAGTTTACTGCTTTGAATTCATCAGCCCAATATGGAACTATCACTTTTTATTAAGTTAAATAATAATTACCAGGTGTAACACATAGATGCTTCCCTCATATTGATTTTTATGAATTTCCATGGCTATTACATTGATTGTAGGTATTTCGTCAGAATTTATTTAAATTTAAAGTTTAATTTTTAAATTTTTATGAATTTCTATGGCTATTACATTGATTGTAGGTATTTCGTCAGATTTTATTTTACAGCATGGTATATGCACGAGATAGAGAGACTAGAAGATATCATTTAATCATGGTTCCCACGGAATTTTCAGAAAAAAATCTCTGACTTTTCCAGGTTTTCCCTGACCATATTTCCAAAAATCTAGAAAGACTAAGCAAATATTATAACAATAGGAAATTAATAATGTATCATGTTTTTAGTATGTTTCAATATTATACCAATATAAAAACACCCTGCTTCTATTTATAAATAATGTTGATAAAACTTCTATACAAATATTATAACATATACAATACATATATATAAAGAAAGGCAATCATT
>JAYRBW010062193.1:0-10049 GCA_036023295.1 Invenusta paracnida
ATAGCTGAAGTTAACAACGAAGCAGAGATGGTCAAAAGTAACGAGTTGGAGATATCTGAAGTTAACAACGAAGCAGAGTTGGTCGAAAGTAACGAGTTGGAGATAGCTGAAGTTAACAACGAAGCAGAGATGGTCAAAAGTAACGAGTTGGAGATATCTGAAGTTAACAACGAAGCAGAGTTGGTCGAAAGTAACGAGTTGGAGATAGCTGAAGTTAACAACGAAGCAGAGATGGTCAAAAGTAACGAGTTGGAGATATCTGAAGTTAACAACGAAGCAGAATTGGTCGAAAGTAACGAGTTGGAGATAGCTACAGTTAACAACGAAGCAGAGATGGTCGAAAGTAACGAATTGGAGATAGCTGAAGTTAACAACGAAGCAGAGATGGTCGAAAGTAACGAATTGGAGATAGCTGAAGTTAACAACGAAGTAGAATTGTTCGAAAGTAACGAGTTGGATATAGCTGAAGTTAACAACAAAACAGAGATGGTCGAAAGTAACGAGTTGGAGATAGCTGAAGTTAACAACGAAGTAGAATTGTTCGAAAGTAACGAGTTGGATATAGCTGAAATAACAACGAAGCAGAGATGGTCAAAAGTAACGAGTTGGAGATAGCTACAGTTAACAACGAAACAGAGATGGTCGAAAGTAACGAGTTAGAGATAGCTGAAGTTAACAACAAAGTAAAAATTATCAAAAGTAACGAGTTGGAGATAGCTGAAGTGAACAACAAACAGAAATGATCAAAAGTAACGAGACAAATTTTGTGGACAATAAAAATGGTGAATTAAATATAAATACTGTACGTTATTAAGGAAATCGAATGAAAAAGATTTTACCATTAGCCTAAACGAAGGCATCTGAAACTTTGTCATATTTAATCTGTCACTTAAGTCTGGCTAAAAGAAACTATTAAAAGAACAAGGATTTTCTTTTTCAAATGTTGAAAACGTTGAAGCGTCTAATAATAATGCAGCTCAGCATTCTGTTGATTTAATTATGAAAGTGATCAATAAAAATGTACATAATAAAACACATTTGGCTGCAGAACTACACAAAGGTAAAGTGATAAAATCGAAAAAGAGGAAAAGACTACATAAATATACAGGTTTATCAAGAAAGATCTTGTATAAAGCCAAAAAAAGGGAAACTATGTACATCAAAATGAAATACCTCATCAACAGAAACTTAATAATCAGAAAATATTAAGTTAGCTCTTCATGTTTTTTACTAGTAATTTGATTTCGCGCCCACTTCCTTGGAAGCAAAAGACAAAAAAAGCATTACCAATGTATGTACTTGAATATACACTTTCGGAGGCATATACTATGTGAAAAAATTATGCTCACGATTTTATGAATAATTCTTCTGGGTCTCCGAACTGTGCTCTAAACTGTTCATGCAAAATATCATTTTCATCTTTTTACAGAAAAAAACCGAAGAACGTTCGTAAAATTTGTAATGCAGATTTTGCACAATGTCTTTGTGAAAAATGCACTTACTTCCACCTTCTTATTGATTGCATTAAGGTGGAGTCGAATTGTAGTTGCATTAAAGTAGTTGAAGTCTACAATGGCGCAGAATATAAATACTCCTTTGTAACTACTTATAGAAATGAACGGAATCATTATGTCTGGCCTCAGCTGAGAAAAGATGAAAGCGACATCAAAATAAAAGAAACCATTTCTTTAATTAATGACACCATCATACTTAGAAGAGGAGTCATGGAATTTAATATATCTGTCTAAGAATTTACTATTGTTTACAATACAATATATCGCTACTTTTTATTCCTGTTAACAGTTGTGTTCTTTTCTATTCATTTTCGTGCACAAATAACAAGTTTAGCAATTGTAACGTGAGACACATGGTTATTCTGCGTGTAATGTTGACTGTTTAAATGGATACTTCCATATTTGTATAGTTTATTTATAATGTCGGAATAAAAATAAAATACCCCTTTAGACTGTTTACCTTCAGAATTATGTGTATCATAGTTGGAAAATAATTATACTATGCAGAATGTTGTGTTTATTATAATTTTTTGAGGTTGCTATTATGTTATGATTAGTTACCTTCACATAATCACTTGGCTATGTATTGTATGCATACCATATAATATACAATGTACAACGAAAAATGTTGATAATGAAATTCATTTTAATACAAAGTCATTATTGTAGCAATTGCGTAACGTGAGACACATATCTAAAAATGTATTAAATATGTAGCAGATTGTTTTTATATACAATTTCAATGTTAAATTTGTACAATTATACCATTTGTTGAATACTTACACTAACTAATTATGGAATATATATATATATATTAATTGATATTAAAAAACTTTTAATATTTTAAATTTCTTTACCGTGTTGTAATAGTCTCAATAATATTCTAATAAGAAAATATCTAATCCAGGCTTAGGATTTAACATTTTTTTAATGTTACGTATATCCCTATTAATTTATATATACATTTTTTATAGCTGTAGCAAAAATCGTAACGTGAGATACAGGCCTATGTAAAGAATGAAAATAAGAAACTCACATTGTGAAAAAAAGTAAAAAAAAAAATTTATGCACTAATGAATAAGAAAATAGTAATTTAGTTTAAAAAAATATAATCTAAAATTTGACGTTTAGAAGTTGGTCGCCAACAAAAAAAGTACACTTTTTAGAAAAAAACATATTAAAGAAAGCTTTTCATATGAATAGAGGCAATGACGGACTATCAAGACAGTTTTGCTGGGGTTTTTCATTTTTAAATTGTCCATATTTGACCTTAAATGACTTTGTTGCTAAGAAAGGTGTGACAAAATGGCCACAACTACTTAATATTCCAAAATGGCCTCATGTAAGACAAGTATGACATGCCTGTAGGACATGTAAGACAAGTATGACATGCCTCTAGGACATGTAAGACAAGTATGACATACCTCTAGGACATGTAAGACAAGTATGACATGCCTCTAGGACATGACTCTAGGACATGTAAGACAAGTAGGAAATGACTCTAAGACATGTCAGTAGGACATGCCTCTGAGACGTGCAAGGTTGAATCCAGATTACTGGCAGGTCCACCTTTTTAGAAGGTACAGGATATTGACCAAGGTGTGCAAGGTTGAATCCAGATTACTGGCAGGTCCACCTTTTTACGATTTATTTTGTGTCTGAAGTCCTTCAAAAGTCCTGGATTTGAAAAGAGTCTGGTTAACTTAAATGCAGTAAAGCTAATTACCTTTTTGCCCTTATTTATATATTATTATATTGGCAGTTTTATTTGATGACTCGGGCAACACATTTCAAACTTACACACCAGTAATTTCCTGATCTAACTGTTCTCCCCTTTTTCGTCGTTTCAGGAGCCGCTCTGGGTCCCCTTCTCACCGGAATCATCGTCCCATTCGGGTGGAATCACGTCTTCAACATGCTAATCACCTCCAACCTCATCGCCTTCGCAATCTGTCTGTGCATCGTGTTCAACTGCCCCTCCAACCTCTGCCTCAAACGGACTTTCTCTCGTCTAAACTGCAACTCGACGGCACCTCGGTGCATTGTCATTCTGGCGGTCACTCTCGCTCTCGTCGTGCTTCTTCGGTTTGATCTTGTTCACACGCTCAGAACGAAGTGGAGCGCCGTTTAGTAACAGGTTTTCCTGCCACCGCCCCCATTGAGCTACAGATAGAATAGAGGCGATGCTCAAAGGAGAGGGTAGGGAGGGTCGGTATTTTCGTGTAAATGCATACAAAAAAAAGTCTTTTCCATTGATATATTGCTTCTCAATTTACAATAACATCTACTGTATTGGGTAGATATCCCAGGCCTGCTGCCTAATTTCATTGGACAGGTTTTAAATTTATATTAAAAAAGAAAAGAAATTTTAATCCTGTCCAATGAACGTGTGCCAACGAACTTTTACCTTAATATACATATATCGCAGGTGTAATTGCAGTTTAAGAGGAAATATTGAGGAGCATAATTGCCTGGATCATAGCTTTGTATCTTCAACGAATATGTCGATCTCTTCTCTCACTTATAGCTCATTATCCATTTTAATATACAAGTGGAAATCTTACAATGGAACATCGGAATCAATAAATAACAAATTTCGCTTATTTAATGTTTATTTGTGCGATATTTGTTTTATTTCATTGGAAAACTATCTATTTTACTGTTGTAACTATTTGGAAAGTCCGCTGCTATTGTCAATATGTTTTTATTATTGTGTTTTCGTGTTAAATTGCGTAATTTTAAGCACCCTGCGCATGCTTCTCGTCTTTCAACGTGTTCAACTTTTCCTTGTCCACTATAAAGTATTTCTCTTGGATACAACATTTTTAATAATAGAAGTAATTCTTCTATTCCCCTCTCTCTCTCTCACTCCTAAACTCTCTCAATTACAGCTGTTTATTCATTTATTTTCTCTTTACTATGACCTCAAAACTCATACTTTAGGAACCGTTGTTATACTGTGTATATTATTACTTCTTCCACATAATTAGTGTAGATTAATATATTCGTGATAAATCCAAGAAACATTAAAGTCGGTTTTGTTCATCCATATTTCTTTGCAAACTTACTACAATAAAACGTCTAAGAGATTGATGAAGGTTTAATGGCCTAATTCCATTGAATATAGCTTCAAATTTTAATGTCCAAATTGCATTTTCCAGGCAGCTCAGTCCACTACTGGTGTCTTTTGTAAACTTGTAAAGCACCTTTGGCTTTGTATTTCATTCGTAATTATCAGTTGCGTTTTTCAATAATTTATAATTATATAATCTTGGTTTCTGGCTTTTGATTTTTTTGGAATCTAGAAGCAGTGTAATGGAATTATGCCGTGAAACCGTCTTTAATATTTTACATTTTAATGTGTAGATTCGAAAAGCTAAATCGATGACACGATTGTACAAATGTTTCTTCTACTTTCCCTGAAGTACATTACCCCTTCCCTCCCCCAAGTTGTATGTAATTTGTTTTACGTGATCTATACAATCAATTGAAACATTCCATATCCTGTGTCCATATTTCTCAGTGTGCCACAGAGCATAATCCACCACCTTACACATCCCAGCAACATACTGACGTGAGATAACCATCGCTGTGCTTCACTTTAGGCATAATATTGAATGATTACATATAAATATATATGCTCTGCATTATCTCTATGGAAAAGTAAAATTTTCTCGCTTTTTTAAGAGTACATTTATTATATTATTGATTTCCTTTCATGGAATATGTCCTTCATAGACTATCAGATGAATATGTATTTATTCGACTTGCTGTTACAACTAAAGTTTCGATTGTATTTAACTCTTTCCCCTTATACTAAGTATCAACGTTGAAGTTGATTGTGCTTGGTGATTTGTTTACTTCTGTTTGTTAAAGAAGCAAATCTATTGTATTACATAATGTCGTTTGAGACATGACTTGAGACTAAACCAAGAAATACACGTTGGTTTTCTTCAAAAGCCAGAATCACCAATAATATCGAATGTGAAATTTTATTTGTTATATCCCCTTTGATCCGAGAAATGTTAATATTTTATAAAGTTATACGCGGATTACTTTTCTACCATTGAAAATACGTTTTGTATTTTATTTTTGGTCACATTGGGTTTCAACCCCCTTTTTTTCTACAAATGCATTTTTTAGCATATACGAATTATATATTTTGCAACCGGGATTTTGTTGCTGCCTTTCTCCCTTACGACAAGTACATACTATCCTTGTGGCTTGCGATCTTTCGATCTTTGCGTTTACTCTTCACTTAGTGGACACCCTAGGCTAACCTTTGAAAGGGGGTCAACAATGGCCTGGCTTGAAGGCAGCGTTTTGTACTAATCTATCGCATGACAAACTGGACATCATGATGTATCGTACTTTACAAACAAAGCTGTCGTTTTCTAGAGTTATAATTTGTTTTATGTATGATAGCTGAGCTAGATTCCAGTGTGCCTCTTTTCACCTTCCTCGCCTCATTCCACACGAACGTTCCTTTCGTTTGAATCTCTCCTTCTTACTTCACTATAGCAATACTTTCCGTAATAAGCATATCCAAAAAACAGTCTTTGTATTAGATTTTTTCGTGATTTTGCATATATATATATACAAAAATGAGGAGGAATAATGAATATATTTGCGAACAAATATGCTCATGAAACCTTCATGTCATTATGTTGATATTGAATTTTGTTAAACTACAAGAATTACATAAGATATTGACGAGATTTTCAAGGCGTCATCCTATTGGATGTTTTGAAAAGTGGAGGTTAGACCAGAAAGTTTTACCAATATCTTATTAGCTCCAGTAGTTTAAGAAATAAACTCGATTAACATTATTGAACATTTTGTTTTATTTATATTTTTTGTGAATATAAACAGCCTCCTAATAGTACCTTAAGTTCCTTATTGGTATTTTACTATGTATAAAAAAAGACAATATATGGATTTACGAGTGTTATGTAATCTAATTTATTGAATTTCTTTACATCAGTAGCAATACTCAATTGCATTGTAAGCCTTCTTATTTTGGTTTCTATGAATAAAGTCGTATTTAATAAAACTAAATTTCTAGTATGTTAATTTGTATATGGTTTCTATATGCTGTAAATTATTATATACTTTCTAAATGATTAATTTTACTTTGTTAACATGATATTACTCAGAAAATTGAGTGAATTTAATTAATTTATTATGATTATGAGCGTTATACCAAAAATAGTTTATTATTATTTCTTAAACACATTAAAACTATTACACAAACATTTTATTACAATATTAATGATTGTACTTATTTAAAATGGGAACTATAATAGCTGTAAAGGTATTATGTGCAACAAGGTAAACTCCTTGGATTCGTCAAAGATAATATGTATATATCTAGATTTATTCTGTCTGGAGTTTGTAATTTTTATGAGCCGAGTCGCTAATAGGCCTTTTCAGTATTGTTGGCAGTAACATCAGTTGAAGAGGGAGAGTTTGGAAAATACCATTTTAATCACTAGAAGAAATCATAGACAACCATAAATATATATGTAATAGGTTGTTCTGCGAGAAAATGTAATATAAAATTTGCAAAGCATAATTGACCTTATTTTTATATTTGATTGAAAGATCATTAATGTTAATAATTATTGTTTGTTAGAAAGATGGCGTTTTGACTGTTTTATGTTTCTTTTAAAAAAATGCATCAATTTTACTAATAAAATTATCATCTAGAAAATAAAATGTTACCTGCATTTTGGTAATAACAATTGTCAGTCGTGCGACTTTGTAGAATCAATGCATTTTATTCTATCGACTATGTTTCTAGATATATATCCACATATTTTTTTGCAGTCCATGATGGCCTGATCAATGTTTTTATTTCTCTATATTATTTGAATTTCCAGTCTTTACAGCTCAGGGGTTGAGTGTTCGGCCAAATTAGTAATTCTTTTCGTTGTGTTCTCTTTAAAGTGTATGATACTTACCAACTCAAATAGTGGTATTTCTAAATTATTAATTTCAAATGTAATACCAATGATATATTTTTTTGTTAATGCTTATAAGACGAGGAAAAAACGATATCAAGGACTACGTTGTGCAATATATGTCACATAATTGAGTAAATGTTAACTTATAATGTGTCAGCTTAGCTTAATGGTACCGTTGGTTGGGAAATAGCATGTTAATATAAAAATTAGTCCCGGAAATGTACTAAAAATTACCCAAAATGCTCGTTTAACGTCCGGGTACTAAAGTAATCCTTAGGCAATATGTCGCTATAAAGTAATATATTTAGTTTTTAATAGTGTATCTTTTATGGTGTGTATATTGTATATCATATTTCGTTTTTTAACACACGGAAATATATGATAAAATTTGTGGACATATACTGAAAATATATATTTTATACTTAATCTATATAGTTGTCACAATGAAATGTAGTGTAGTAAATGCTCTGCACACGACGGTGAAGAATAACATTCTTTATGACTGGGTACTTTATCTAGGGTAAAATATAAAAAGCTATCATACACAGTAGCGGATTAGATATACAAAATGGAGGGAAAGATGTTTAGAGTTGAGTATAAGGGACGGGATTATAGCGTATGGCAGTGTGTTATGCTCCATATGATTGGTTGAAAGTCATTTGGAGTAATGGCGACAGTACAGTGCTGGAGTAATCCAGCTGAAAGTGAAACGCTATTTCATGACCGCACTTTAATTGACAAGTTTTAAATTTAGGTTAGGCAAAATATGTTTTTAGTAACTATGTTTTTAATATTAAAATGTTTCTTCTTATTTGTTTTGCAGTTAAATGTACAAAATACATTAGTTCTGTTAATTTATGTTATGTTTCAGTTTGATTTTTGGCTTGACTTAAATTTAATGTTGTAATTGTTTCTAGTTTGACTATTTAAATGATATCTTATTAATTTTACTTGTGTTTATATAAAACTGCAGATCTAAATAAATCATAAAGCAATTTTACACTTTACTTCAGGCATTCATATAATATAAACTAAGTGACTAAATGACTTGACAATCAATGGTAACTTGAATTATAAATTGATATTATGTCTAAATATAAGCATAGCCATACTCATAGCCAGGCATAGTTAGCCACATAATTAAAGTTACAGTTACATAATTAGTGATATATATTATACATTTACAATACATGTATGTATACTGTATAGTCTATAGAGCTCTTACTTTACAAATTACATAGATAGAGTTATAATTTACTTAAGACTAAGTTAGTTATATTTTAAATTTATATGTGCCTATTATAATTAATGATTGTAGAGTTCTTGGCTGCAAATAAAATGTAAGGCAATACCATATTTTAGCGTCCCAAATTATTTCTATTCAAATCAAATTTTGATAATTTAGCATCCCAAATTATTTCTTTCAAATTTTGATAATTTAGTGTCCCAAATATTGTTTGGTAATGGAAAATAAATAATTTATTTGCTTATAGGTATATTATTTATTTTCTTCAAAAGTTTGAACAAATTAGTTAAACTAATTTTGAACAGTGATTAATTATTAAATTAATGTTTGAACTATTTGAAAAAAACTATAGTCAATATATTAGTTGAACTATAATTGAGGCTCAGTGATTAATTATTATGCACTACTATGCACTACTAAAAGCTGGAAGCTGTAACCACACCATGATTTAATCAAATATCTTACTATCCTTTACAATAGTATTATGATATATAAATTTATTACATTTATTTATTGTTTTACTTATATTTTATTTATTTTCTGAAAAAATGTTTATTTATGGCCAAGAACTCCACAATTGCCAGCTAATTATATATTTATAAATTACAATATCATTGATGGAATGATGCAATACATTCAACTGATAGAGTTTCAGTTAAATATGATAATAGATATATTAACCTAGCTTCTCTATGACTAATAATAATAATTTGAATAATTCAATTTTACAACTGAAATACAGTAGAGTATTAGTATATATTATATACATTTCACCATTATTAAATAGAGTAATATAATAAAATCAAATTAAGGTGGCAGATATTGCCCTACACTTGACCTTGGCAGGATATATAAAAAGTTATCAATATTATATCAATAATATTATACTTATAGACTCTTAATTCATTATTCTCATACTTAAAGTTATACTATAGCTTAAATACAGTTACACAGAGCAGGGATGCCCCTTTTCCGGTATTTACCAGATTTCCAGGTTTTTTAATGGTTTTTTGATAGGTCTCAAGATTTTCATAAATCTGTAATTAAATTGTAGAGGGTCCCCCCTTCCCTTTTACTCACTGGCTTTTTCTTCTATTTTTTGAAGCAAATAAATTTTTCAACTATTTGGTTACATGCATAATATTGTAATTACTAATTTTCTCTATCTTTCTCTAGAGATGAAGAAGTATTTTTGCTTAAAATTAAAACAGAAAGTGAAAAGAGGAAGAGACTTGCACCAACTCTCGCAAAAGAAATTAGCATGTCTTTGGGCATTAAAAAAGAGAAGCTAATTCTAGTTCACCATTACATTACTTGAATTAC
>JAYRBW010062194.1:0-10049 GCA_036023295.1 Invenusta paracnida
GCTTGACAATATTAAAAAACATAGTTAGCTCAAGTCAAATATATTTTTAAAGAGCTAACACACTTTTTGCCATTTTTTGGTTAATAATAATTAGAATATCATGATAGAAATTTGAACTGGTGGATTATATATTACATCACCACTTAATGCATTAAAGGTCGTGTTATATATACATTTCACATGGAAAGTGTTGTATATTTGATTGTAATGTATTTCATATGTGTAAAGTTTACGATATTGTTATCTGGATTGTTTCACTGTATTAATGATATTTTGTGAAACACTCTGTCAGAAATTATTAAAAAAATGAATATAACAATGGCGGCGAGGAAAACATTGGATTAATGTTGCAAGGATCTCGTTACTGAAACGCTGGACTCCTTTATTATTGAAATATACTAGTGTATTAATGCTGAAACGCTGAATATTATTCTCTACAGATATTGATTATTTTCGTGTAAACGGCCGAAGCTATTGGAACGATTGAAGTTTTCAACAATGAAGATTTGGAATTCTACCTGGAACGTTTCAATTTCTATGCCAAAGCCAACAATATTGCTACAGAGAAAAAAACTGTTTTCTTTAAGTGATTGTTGGTGAATCAACTTATAATTTGGTCAAAGACATTCTACAACCCGCTAACATTACTGATGAAGCAGTTACCTTTCTGAGTATTATGGATGTTCTGAAAAATCATTTCATTCCTAAGTCTTCTATGCTAAAATATTCAATACCCAGGACACAACCCATTACTGTTATGCTAACTTTAAATGGCCATGATGTAGGCATGGAGTTTACTGTAGTTTGGATGTCTACAATTCCAGTTTCACATAAAAATCTTACTATGTTACTGTCTGTGTACATTGTCAAAGGAAATACCAACCTTTTGGGAAGAAAATGATTACACTCCATTAAACTAGATTGGCATTCCATTTTTCAAATAAATTTTGGAAGGCAAAAATTCGCCTGAATTATTTCCTCGGGTATTTATTTTTTAGATGTTTTAGGCAAATGTGCTGGTCCTCACGCACCTATCAACAAAAGGAAGGTGTACAACCAAAGTTCATGAAAAAGAAAGAAATATTCATTATGCTCTCAGACCCAAGGTCAAGGAACAACTGAAGAAGATAGTAGATCTGATACAAGCTTATTTACAAATCACATTGGATGATGAAACTGCAGAGATGTGTATTTTGAATACACCATTTGGTCTTTTTAAAGTCAATCGATTGCCATATGGTGTGTTTTCTGCACCATCAATTTTACAAAGGATCATGAAAACCTGTTAAATGGTATAGAACATACTGTGGTGTATATATACATTCTCATCACAAGAGACTCACAAACTTAAATGATAAAACCATCAATCAGGTCCTGCAAAGACTAGCTGACTCTTGTTTAGTATGAAAAAAGAAACAAGTATGGGTGGAATAATAAGTCAATTTCCCTTTCGGTGCCATATAATCAGTGAAGATGAAATAGCACCTGGCACTGCAAAGATTGATGCAATAATGGAAATGAGACATCCAGAAAATGCACATGCGATGAAAAAAATGTTTGGATATGATAAATGTCATCAAAAATTCTTGCCAAATGCTGCTGCTATTTTAGAGCCTTTTCAAAAACTACCGAGAAATAAAATCAAATGAAAGGGATCTCATGAGCAAATGGAATCATTTAGCAAGATAAAGACATTTTTGTCATCAACAATGATCCTCACACATTTTGACCCAAACTTACCAATAATCTTAACTACAGATGTAAGTCCAGTAGGTATTTCTGCAGTCTTGTCCCATATGACAGATGATGGTAAAAAGTCAATTGAATACATGTCCAGATCACTCAATTGTGCAGAGAATGAAATTATTTGCAAACTGAACTATTATTTTTGATATTTTGGAACTTTCAAAGAGTACATTTATGGACATCATGTTGATATATATACTGATCATCAGCTATTAATTGGTCTCTTCAATAAAGGGTATGCTACCTAACAAATAGCAGGGTGGTTCGTATTTCTGAATCAATTTGACTATTCTTTAATATATAAACCAGGTTCACAGAACATGTAGATGCACTGAGTAAATTTCCTGTAGGCGAAGCTCTCACAACATGCACACTTCCTGGAGATGCAATATTTACAAATATTATTTCGACAGCACAACACCTGTTAATTTTCAAGCAGTGGCCAAGGATACAAAAATACACAGTCCTGAAACGAGTCATGTATTTCACAAGGACTAGTTGGCCTAATCACATGGATGAAGTGTTGAAACCGTATTCAAGAAAATTGTTTTTTATGGGGTCAGAGAGTAATTATCCGTAAGATTTTACAAAAACAAGTTTTGGAGATACTTCATGGAAGGTAAAAATATACTATTAGAATAGTAAAAATAAAAGCATTATGTAAAAGTTTTATATACTAGCCAAATTGCAATGATGACATAGAGCAAATCGCAAAGAAGTGTCCCACATGTAAAATATTGACAAAGCCCCAAATCTAATCGATACTCCTCACTGGTTTGTACCACAGAAGCCATGGAATAGGTTACATTTGGATTTTGCAGAAGAATTCTTGAGAAGACATTTCTTACTCGCTATAGACACCCAGTCCAAATGGATTGAAGTTTTCCACCAATAATTAATGGTCGACATTCACTTTCTCAGAGTTCAGAGACTTCCTAGATGCTTGTGGAATAAAACAAACAACAAGTGTTACAATCCTCAATCAAATGGTATCGCCGAGAGAGCAGTACGGATTTTCAAAAACAAAATGAAGAAAAGTGAATGTGACATACAAGAAAGAGTTTGTCAATACTTACTTAGATATCGATCGACCATACAAGAATTAACCAAAAGAATGCTTGCTTTGTTGCTTCAAGGGAGGAAATTTTGAACTAAAATAGATTCCATAATATCAGAATCTAAAATAGAATCTCCCATTTGAACAACAGAATCTTTGATGAAAGATCTTTTAAAGCTGGTTAAAGAGTACTTGCCTTCATTGGGAAACAGAAATGGTTACTTGGTACAGTGACAGAGAGACAAGAAAATTTCAAATATGAAATCATCTTAGACAGTGGTTGTACCATTAGTCGACACATCAATGCACTTAATATTGTCAATATCACGAAGATCACACAGAGAAACTCAGTTTGGATTCACTGCTGAACTTGAAGATTGTTATGAACCCAAGTCAAGAAAGAATCCCGGCCAAAGCTGGAAAAAAGAAGCCCATGCAACCAGAGATACACTATTGCCTAATATCTCTTTTTCTACTGAGGCTG
This sequence comes from Invenusta paracnida, assembly GCA_036023295.1. Lineage (NCBI taxonomy): Eukaryota > Metazoa > Platyhelminthes > Proseriata > Coelogynoporidae > Invenusta > Invenusta paracnida. Next base: position 3,288 of record JAYRBW010062194.1, read on the forward strand.
ACATCCCAATTCACAATGAGAATTATGAAATGATAAATTTATTAAATTTTCCCCTAGTGTGAAAACAAAGTGAGTAGACAAAAACAGATGGAGTGCGCACTATGCCAAAACGTTCTTGTAGTCCTAATAGGTTATTGTTAGAGTTACATATCAATTGCCATAACATCACTCTTTATATTACTGTAATATATGATTGTACTACTCTAATTATAGTGAACAGTAGTATGAATATGATGTGCAATATTATGCTAGGCTCGTTTTTGCTAAAATTTAAAAAATATTTGTGTGTGTAACTTATGTACATATAAAGTATATATTGACATTCTAAAGGTCGAGAGGATTGGTATATATTTTATTGTAATGTATTTCCTATGCAAATTGTACGATCTTTTTATCTGGATTGTTTTACTGTAGTAATGATGCTATGTAATACACCGGCAGAAATTATAAAGACATTAATATAACAGAAACTATTGAATGTCTGATAATTAATTATATTAACCAAACTCTTATATAAGTACGATTGTTTGATCTTCCATTTGACAATAGTACTGCTATATTAATAAATCCTGTTTTTATGTACTTTTTTAGGAAAAAGATGGTGAAACGAATAAAGCGAAATTCAATGCTCCACACGACAGAATGCCGCACATCTATTTTCATGAAGATGCTGAAACTGATGTCTATCAGTAAATTATGTTTTAAACTAGTCTGCATATTACCTATCCAATATTGGAGTTTCATGAATTGCTCTGCTTTTGTAAAAATGTACATATTAATTAAAATTAAACTAATTTTTTAACATGTTTTTTATTCCTAACAAAAAATAATTAGTGAAAATATATTGATTTTTTAAAGATATGTATAATTTAAATATTATTTAACTAACTGCGTATATAATTCATTCATACATATATTATTTACACGGAATATTTAATGTGTAATCATCGAAAAAACCTTTAAGTAGCCGTATTAAATATCGAACATGTTTCGAAATATTTGTATCTGAAGGTATCACATGTTGAGTATTCTAGGGTATGCAAAAGAGCGGGTCACTGATATATATCGTATAGAAATACTATTTCTGTTTTTATGCACAATATATCCAAGATAAGCTAATGGAATAATAAGTATGATTAACATTTTTTGCAACTGACCATGAAGGGCTACTATATTATAAAATTTTAAGGTATTCTGTGCAACTGACATGTTAGAAATTTAGTACTACTATTTGTGCAGTGTGTGCATGATGCGGTAGGTGGAATAGCGTCTACAATGTTAAAGGCCTTTAAAATTGTCATCAAAAATGTGTCAGAATACGGAATAGCGTCTAAAAGGAATAACGTCTAATTTAAAAGTGTCATATACAGGATTAGCGTCTAACAGGAATGTGGTCTATACTGACATTAACAGGAATAGCGTCTAATTGGAATAACGTCTAAAAGTAATAAGGTCTAATTAAATGTCAAATACAGGAATAGCGTCTAACTGCAATAACGTCTAAAACTGAAATATATAAATGACGTTTCTTATTAAATTGTAATTTTTATAAATGTTAAGGGAATTGAGTGATTTAGGAAAATCAATAAATATTTTTAAATGCAAATTAATTTTGCAGCTATAGCTATAGATTGTCATAATAAGCTATAGTGAAGAACACTTACTTCTGAGAATACAATCAAGTTTGTAGCACAGCCTCGACTTATAAGAAAGTCTTACTTCAGCGTGGGATTATGTGGTGCCAAATTCAATTTTTTAAATACGCGGGAATATTTTAATTAAACGAAGAATTATGTACCAGTATTAAACCGTATTTAAGGGAAAAACTTACTGGAACACCCATATTTAATACTTTTCTATTAATCAGAGGCAAACCAAAGGGGGGCGAGTAGCTCAGTTGATAGAGCGTTGGTACTATGTACGGAAGGTCCTGGGTTCTAATCCCGCCCAGGGCAACTTACTCACCCCTGGCTAGCAGCTGTGCTAGTCGAGTGTTTAGCAGGCTTGACCTGTTCAGTTCGTTGTGACTAAGCTATGTGCGTCTGTCACTTAGAAAAAGCTTATAAAAAAAATAAATTGTTCTTGGTACTTTCTAATTAACTAAATACAGCAATATCACAAAAAGGTCATTTTAGCTATACCTTGTTTTATTTTAGGGGCGCAGATAGGAAAAGGTATAGGAAAGCTCGAGAAATGACTTTTTCACTGGTCATGTGTTTAACGGTAGTGGAGCTATAGATCGTCTTCTATGCTTCTTTCAATCTGGACCCTTTTATAGCATTCCTCAGACTGCCACAAAAACTTACCTGAAGATGGAAACCACCAAATATAAAAACAAAAGACAAAGACTTTACATTTACTATCTCGATAGCTTTCAGTCAAAATAGTTAATCAAATGTTAGAATCGGTGTCTATATACCCAACTGATCTACTTGATTGATGACCAACTGGAAAGTGGAGTAAATACAGTCATGTTCGTTAGGTCTAGGTTAATGATGGTCAAATTAGCCCTATGTAAGAATTAACTGTCTCTGTCCGATGTCTAAGGCATCCATTCTAATGCTGGAGCAAGACAGCTTAGAACTGCGGATCTTGAAGGCTATGTACTTCAAAAAAGGACACCTTCCCTTAACACCATGGGGGTGAATTTACATTTATTAATAAATTATATCAACAGAATCCTTCCTTTAATTGTACCTTACATAAGCGGCTTGTACCTATTTTTCGACACACATTATTATTTTTACGGCAGTTGTTCTATTAAGTATATAGTTGATGTAATATATACCTTTTTAAATCTGTACTCACCAACATTCTGTTAAATTATTACAAACTGCATATTATTCATCTAGGTAAATCCTAGTTCTCTGATGAAGCCATGTAAGCAATGGCAAAACATAAGTTTAATAAATTTTGTAGCAAAAGGATTTGTGTTTTTATTTCCTTTATATCTAGATAAGCATATTTATGTATTGGAACACTAATATGTACGTCAATTTTGTAAAAAGTTAATAACCAATATTGAAAATGAATCCAACTAGACTCTTAATCAAAAATCCCATTAAACTCTTGCTGATGGCCCCTTCCAAGTAGTTTTGTATAGCTAGACTGCTTGTAATTTAAGATAGTCTGATATTAAATGAATATTTATTGATATTTATTGTAAATCCTTATTTGTATACTTGAGTTGGTTTGAAAAATGGTTTTATATAATTACTCATAATAGTAAAATTAAATTAAAAAAACGCGTAACATAATACAAAAGTTTACAAATATTTTTTATTGAAAATTCGGAAAATATACAATTGGTAAAACTGTGTCACAAAATGAAACCACAGCTACAGAATTTCTCAAATCAGTTGAACATTTAAAGTGATTAAATAATGGATATAGAATCAAAACATCAAAAAAGGAAATTGAAATAAAAATCCATGACAAAATAACAAAATGTTATGGTATAAAATGTACATACTACTAATCAAAAATTGAAGTATAATCATATAAAATATTTAATATTTTCACTTGAAAAACTTATTAATGATATTGGCAACGAACCAAGTATCTGAAATGTGCAAATGATCAGCGTTTACGGATAAAAAATGAAGACGACCAGAAGAATCTAGTTGTTTTAAACCCAGCCAGTCCTGAAATAGATTAAACGCATAGATAGGGGTATAATATTATGAAAACAAAATGTGTCTCAAAAAGGAAATCTAAAGAAAGACTCAAAGACTGTAGCATTAAAAATTGTAGCAGGTAAGAAAAACAGCTACTGATTAAACTAATACAATAAATGCAATACGAAATTCACATTACATTATTGATGGTTATTAAGAATAAAAGTACATACATTGGTATCTATGATATAAAATATATATTCCTAAAAAGTAAATCATGAACAATAGAATAAAAATTTAGAAAAATTCGTGGCTGTTACCATTTTTGTTCTTTTATAATAATACATTTTTACTACACTTTATTATAATTAGTTTCTAATTAATTTATGCACGCTTTTATTACGATAACATGTCAACATTAATTAAGAAGGTTGCCAAAAAGAAAAGCACTTTATAAAAAATACATACTTTTTGGGTAAGTAAAAATTAAGATTATTTATGTGAATGATATACATATATATTTAAATATATATAATACATTTTTTTAAAGTTAATTGGTTAAAAGTTTATTTTCAAAATAGTTGTAAGAAACTCAACACATTTTGTATTTCATAATTTCAATTAGATATTATATAAATCGAAGTACAATTTGCAAATGTCTATATAGAAAAATAGAAATCAACTATGTAGGTATATAATAAACTGTATGGAAATATGCAAAACAAAAATAGTGCCATGGTTAGAAATAATAATTTCTTATTTGGCTATATTTCTGATAGCTGCTGCCAAAAGCTACACATGGAAATTTGTCGTATAGAGGTAATTAAGGTCAGATGATCAGATGTAATCTTAGTAATCAGTAATCTTATTAAGGTCATAATATCAGATGTTTTATCAATTAATCTTATTCTATATCATTTTTCTAGTATAGTTCAATATATAGGCATGATCTACAGTGGGAAGTATATCACAATGAAATTCGGAATTGTTAAGTTCATATATGTTATTGATATATTTCCTGACCTAACATTCATAACATATATACTGTAATGTTTGTACAATTATGACAAAAACGATAAGACATTATGATAATATATAATTCGAAATACATAGTTTTGAAGTTGCATACTAAAGTGAAAGGTGGGTCATTAATATTAACAAACCAACGTAATTGATTATTTTTAAATTGTTCTAGCAAACACATAACTGAACTTTCCTTACTTCAGTATAAAGTCGGCTTTGATGCAATGTTTGTATTTGCTTCGCCTGTCCAGGAACGTAGAAACCGAACCACTGAAACATAATGGTATCAATGATGTATCGGTCGTATTAGTAGTGAAGGATTTGGGGCGGAGAAAATAAACAAATAAAACCAAATAAAATCAGGATTTAAAATGATTGAAGTTTAAAAGTATGGTTGTAACTGTCGACATTTTAAGTCTACATTCATCTATAAAATCAATAAAATAAAAATGTTTACAAGTGATGTTACACCTACTAATCCCATATTACCTTTAAAGTTTCATTGAATAAATTTTACAAACCTAACAAATATAATAATATTAATTTAAATATACTATTACAAATTAAGTGCTAATTAATAAATATAATAAATAATTATTTCAATTTAGAATGAATAACAACCGAAGAATAGAAACATAGCAGACAAAAACAAATTTAATTTAGACCATAGTCAAATTTGATGAATTACATATACGCAATGATAATATTTAGTTATATAATCTTAAAATATAACATTAAAAAATCAAAATACATACTTCCGACTCCCTAGGGTCTACAACAGAATCCTGGAGAAACTTAATCATGACGAAATTTTTCAACTTCATAAGATTAGTTTTATATGTAACATTTTTCGTCTGAAATAGATATGAATAAGGACGCACTCCCATTAAACATAATAAGTATGAAACATATAAAAATATAGTATAATTCTGAAGTCGAAATGTATAATTTTTAATAGTACAGTTGTAAACGAATACGCATTTACCAGCGGCTATACACGATAACATTTAATCTTAAGAATTTTAGCAAGGTTTTATACATTATTATGTTTTACATATATAATAAAAAGAATAAAACACAACACCTTTAGTTCATATATTTATTTAAAATATAGTCTCATATACTTCTACTACTACTAATACTAATGTACTTCGGTTTTTAATACGAATACCATTCTCAAATAAATGCATTTGAACTAAGAGCGTAAAATTAAAGCAATAATTTAAGGATAAATCAGTTTAGAAATTTTAAGTTTTTTTTAACAAAAATGGTATGAAGTTACAAATATAAATATTTAAAAAATCCACTAATAAATAATTCAGAAAGATTAAAAGTTGATTATGATTTAAATTAGGACTTAAATCTTTAATACAGGAAGCTCCAAATTATCAAAATAACTTTTACCTTTGGTGTATAATTAAGAAGTCTTTTGATACCTATTTACCGTATAATTTCACGCGCTTAACCTAATTATATTTCACTGAGAAGGGAATTGGTGTAAGACACAGAAATATGTCGAATAATTTAATGAAAAAATTTACGTACTAGACGTATTATTTTATTGAAATATTGAATCAATCTTAAAATAATTAAGAGGTTTTCTAATGTATTGAAACATAAAAAGATGATAAAAATAACTAGTAAAAATAAGAATACTAAGCAATTAAATAATCTTTTAAACGTGTAAATAGGTACAAAATAGGCAAAATAGCTAAAATAGGTAAAATAAATACTAGGTTGGTACGCTTATTTATTGGTAAGTTTTTATACACAAATAAAACATTTCCGCATACAACTTTCATACATGTACATATCCAAGATTTATTAAATACTTCATATTCATTTTACCACAAACATTTATGACATTTATGCTGTATGTTACTTAACATAATGCTATAAAAATAGTAAAATACGTGGAAAAAAATTTAATTGTGTAAATCAATTAATCTTCCTCACATTTTCGGAGTTGATATCAGCTAGAAATATGCTATTAGCTCGATATTTCGCTTCATTCTGTGAGTCATGCCAATATTGAGCCGGAACTAGTCTGTTTAACAAAAATAAAAAGTTAACAATACAACAAACTAAGTAGAATATTTTTATATTAAATATAATATATATA
>JAYRBW010062195.1:0-10049 GCA_036023295.1 Invenusta paracnida
TAGAATTTTGAATAGAATTTTCTTAATTTTGAATATTATGGAAAGTTCGTAGGGACTTCTGGGACACCCTGTATATAAAAAATAAACGAATTCCAAATAATATAACAATAATATGTTTAAACTAATGCATTAGGTAAATGAAAGACAGAATCAAAAACATATTTTTAAAATAAAAACCGAAACTAAAATTTTTCAGGAACTGAAATCGAAACAGAAACTAAATTTTAATAATCAAAACCGAAAATATATTTTTCCAAAATCAAAACTATTTTTTAAAAATCGAAACTGAAATTATTTTTTTAAACTGAAACTATTTTTTTAAATCAAAACCGAAAGCGAAACTGAAATCGAAACCGTAAGCGTGCGCTTTACGGCTTGTGTTGTCATTTTTCATCAACACTGTTTTCACCTAACTATTATCCATGCTACGTATACGTTTTTTTAAGATCTGCGAGTGGTAAATGGTCTACCCAGTGAAACTATAAGCAATCACTTGAAGACTTATACCTCTCCCCTTCACCTTCTTCTTCACCTGCGGATTCGCTACAGCGCTACAACATCCAAGACCTCTCTACAACCCTCTATATCCTCACGACTACCTCCACTACCTATTCTACCATTAGAATTGCTCGATGAAGTAATACCATATCTTCCCACAGACATATCAGACTCTCAAATAGACCTGTCAGTTCGTTCACTGTCTTCCAACCGACAACCTTATGACTCCTATGAACCCTATGACTTCTATTAAGCTTCTATACAATCTTCATCCTCATCTACCACCATTCCTGAATAATATAATTATATATGTGGGCAGTGCAGTTAGACGTTTCATAGTATTTCTGAACTCATGTCTCATCGTCGCATTTTCCACCCAGTGAACATTCCTACCCTTTAATCTTTTACTGATGACTATGTCAATATATTTCATACCCACTCAAAATTTTGAGGTGCTGCTCGTTACATTAGATGTGTGCCCATTATCCGTCCAATACAGCCTCTTGATCTTCTCAGTACAATTGTGCCACATATTTACAGAGTATTAACCATTTTAGTCGATGGTTACGACGAGTGCAAAGGGCAACCAGTCCTTTCAATCCGCATCATTTAAACGGATCCATATGACGGTTCAATAGTACGCTATGAATCAGTAACCATATTCAATCCAGCCGATATCGCCTCTAACTCCAATTACGCCGAGATCAGCATCGCCAACCTCCACAGCAAAATATAATAGTTTATTCGGAACGGAAGCAACTGGATAGTTCAGAAAGTAGAATTCTTCGACTTAAGAATCACCCGATACCACTCCATTCTTTAGAAGCGCGGTAACTGTTACATCGAACTACCTCCCTGTCTCGCTGCTAAGAATACTGTGTAGTCAATGTCGATAACGGTGCTAAAGCTAACTTCTTTTCTCCATGCAGTACTATCAATTATATGTTAAAACAGACTCAAGGCTAATCGCAATCGAAAATAATCGTATAACAACTGAGTATCTAAGTGGAATTTTGGTGATATCGCCTTCTCCTTCACCGCTCACGACATCCCTAAGTTTGAGCGACTCATCCCCGGTCTATGTATATGTCAACCTCCTCGAGTGGCAAGAAAGGAAAAAAACCCATTCTCTTCGTATACTGCGTTGCTGTGAACTTCCTTCGTTAATTCAACCCAGACATCGAATCTCGAGTAGTAAATGTTCTCGCCTTTGACAATATGGCAGGAAGCAAGACAAATTACGTAGGAGTCAGTAACCTCAACAGTCTCCTCAATAGTAACGTTAACAAGAATCAAACATATCGTGGATTCAAGCACTACGAGCGATGACTTTAGCCCTTTAAGACTAGCATACTGCTAAAGAAACATAGGGATTTTTGCTACACTGGACATCCGGAGACACTAGTTCAATCTGTTGATAAGGGATTCGGCAAGTTTGAGAGGTGGCAGGCAGTACAACGACTCCCTTATATAATCTACGATGACGACACATAAACGTATAATTGATAGACAAAACATTTAAATACTAGTACAAGTAGAAGAAGTGTCTAACATTGAACAATTAATATCCAAATAAATATTGTTATGCATATATAGTACGTACTGAATCAATCTCTAAATACTCAGTAAAAGATGGAGAAGGAGGAAGAGGATAGTTAGTGTCTGGAAAAACAATATTAACATATGGTTATATACTTAACAGTCGCATGTCACTCCCTGATCTATTGATGAAGTCTGCAGAAACGCATTTCTATGAGTTAGAGCGGGTTTCTTAGACGTAGCAGGGATCTTCTTCTTCTTCTGAGCAGTAGGAATCACCATTGAAACTTCTGTTGCTGAGGAAACTCCCAATTGAGGAGTGTCGGTCATGAGACAGACATAATATGGCTTAGGTGATTCCATCGGCTCGTAGCGTATCTGTACGATGCGCAGATTGAGACTGGTCACGTGTTCTCCATCGCCGTGTTGACCCATGTAGATACCATTGCAGCGCATTATAAATTGATAACGACCCGGTCCAGACATCTCCGTAACTTAAATCGCCCGATTGCCTGTCCAGTCAAATCTGCAGACAATACTCGACTCGACAATTTAGCACAGTATATGTCTAAGGTAGTGGAGAAGGTAGGTCGCAGCATATGTGTGGCAAGGTAGAGGTTCGTAAAGCTTTGGGTAGAGTGGTTGTCTCAATAGAAGAGAGGTTATCTTGTAGCTTTTGTTGGACTAGAAACTTTATCCATCCAACGTTGGCCCGTAGATGATCGCGTGGCTCGCCTGGTGCTATCTCGTCCTTGATTATGGAGAACCCAATAACCTCACCACTAGTTAGTGGGCCTTCGAAACTTGTATAGACTTGAGGCTTGAAGAGTATGGTAGCGTCATTGTCCAACGTTGTAAGGTTGACCATATGAATAGTCCTTTTTCTATCTTAGCACAGCGGTAGGGCCCCACTTTAATAGAGGGCATCGCCGATTGATGATGTGGCTAAAATAAATTGAGACATCTTGAGAGCTGAGAGAGGAGCAACGAGACGACCGTCTAGTAGCGTGAGCAAGAGTAGAATTAGTTATAACAGATGCGTGCGTTCCTTTTATACTTTTTGAGAAATTGAAACCGAAACTAAAAGTTTTACCAAATTTTGCAGTTTTTTATTTTTGTAAAATTGTTATCTAACATAATTATAAAATCTTCTCGTAATTGAAAAATTTTCCACCTATTTAAATTTAAATGGCAAGCTAAAAATTTTCCGAAACCTAAACCAGTGAGTCATGAACCAGATCTCCACCTCGTTATACTACTGATATCTGTATTTACATACACGAGAAATTCATATTTGTTCGCGTTTAATTCTAGGGTTTGTGTCAAATAATTCTGATGTCAAAATTTTCGGACAATTAATTAGGGAATTATTATAAATGCATTGTTATATTCCTCCTTTAATTTCTTATACTCAATCAAATTGAATGAAATATTTTTAAGAGAAATTCATTGTTTCTTGCTTATTTAAAAAACATTGTATTTAAGGCATACTTACCAATAGCAACAAGAGTTGCTTGTTACGTATACTCTAATTAAATATTTATGAAGCACTAAATTGTTATTTTTACGAAGTAACCTATATTAAAAGTAATTAATTTAAATAAGCAAAATATAAAAAATAAGAGAATCATATACCATTGACAATTTATATTCTTCAATAAGTAATTCATTACAAACATATTCTTCGAACCATTGAAAAATAAATGATATCTTGAATATATCATTTCATTCATAGGAATCAATGTATAAATGGTAAAATCGCTAATAAAACTTAAATCTTTGCCAATTAAAAAACGAATGAAATATCATATCAAAATAATTTCTCAACTGAACTTTTATGTTCACTAATTAATTATGGTTATACAATGTAACGGTGTAGAGTAATATATCATGCATAAATATTATACAAAAATAAAATAAATAGCCAATCATGAAAATTACTAAATAGTGTTTTTTATTAGTGAAATAAATAAGGAAACGCCAATTCCTTTACCAAATATACACATACAATTTATAATATCTCTAAATTAACAAGCATAAGTAGTTACAATCCTTATCTAATAGATAAATCTAAAATTAAATGTAAAGTGTACATCACCACATATTTTATTTTAATTATTTGATAATCCAATTATTTTATCCTCATGTAATTCTTCAGCGTTACATGCATATACATATATATATAATTAACTGTATTTCCCATATATAATAACTACAATTAAAATTATCGACGTCCGAAAATATCCCTTATTTTTGCAATTTTGCTCACCCAAGAAGGGTTCTCTTCAAGTTTACCAGCCAAGTAGCGGGTTGCACCGCTTAACACTCCCAAGTTTTTGGCATTGTAAGTGTCGGTATTTTCATTCAAACAGTCGGTAAAGACCTGATCGCAAATACACAACTCCTGATGGCAAGATTCCTGATCCTTGTCACAAACGATCTTAGCTCCAGCCTCCTTCGACCAGTCATACTGTGTGGAATACACACTGAACCTCTGGGGACAACTGCCCTGCTTAGCCATTGCGCTCACATCCCCGTAGCAGTTGTCATGAGCCTGACAACACCTGTCTGTAGCATCAACTGGTACACCTGAGCCTCCTTTGCCACAGAAGTTCCCGTATCCGACATATGTTTCGGCGGCGCTCACGTCCATTTTGAAGCGGATCATATTCGAGAGCTCGTCTAGTCGACGACGCTGAATACTTGGATTGCTATCCATCGACCACCGATTGCATCTCACTGGTTCCATAAAGAGACCAACTGCTGCCAGTATGACCAACACGGATCTTAAAGAATATCCAGACGTCATTTTGTAATTATGATACTTCAAAGTGAGATAAAACTTCCGTGTGGTGATACTACATTAAATTTTCTTTTATACATGATTCTTATAGCATTCAACTCTACAATCTAAGAAGATTTGCATATGTACTATGTTTTACATGAATTACAATGTGATTTTCTGTATTCATTTTTCAACTATAATCTTTACATCATTTATAATGATTCATATCTTTATAACAGCAGAATAACTACTTTATATTTTAGATAACTAAATTTATTATTGTCTTTTGGCTATGTTAAAAGTTTTTTCCTAGAATGATTTTAACACACTCACCAAAATTTGACTTTGAAATAATTTTATTTTCGTTTGATTTGCAATCTAAGTTTAGGTCAAATAGATTCAATAATTATGTAAATTTATCTGATCACTTTTCTGGATTTTAATAAATTTCCGGTGTTTCTTAAGAGTACATTGTATAGTTCATAGATGTGTGTTATTTATGGTAATAGTTTCTTTGTTGGTATATATGTACAGAAACTGTACTCCCCCTAATTTATATCAGAAAATGATCCATGCAAAATATTTGAGCAGATTTATACACTAAAATATGTTCTCAGTTAAATATTTGTTTAAACATTTTTGAACATAACTTTTAAAAGAAACTATGTTAGACAGATTAATCTTACGGGTTATTGTATAGAATATATTTTACAATTGCTTATGTTTTTACATTGCTTTTAATACAATTGCATTCTGTAAAGAAAGTTAATAGTATATATTATTTTTTATTTCAAACGTCATACAAGATGCAATATTATAATTATCACATAAATATTGAATGAATGGAAAACTACATGATCGAGTTTTATTAGATTATTATAATTAGTTCAGAATTTTATGTTAATAACATCCTTGAAGAAGCAAATTCAAAATGAAGTATAGAGGCTCTGCAGTATCTTAAATTCAATGTTTAACTTTGAATTTAGTATTATGTAGATCTTCAAAGTGGCTTTATAGTTCAAAAATATAAAATTAAATTAGGTACTGAACCAAATTAGATTAAACTTAGTGCTTGAAGAAATTTGACAAACTTGATTAAACTATTAAGGTGCTGTAAGTTTATTACTTGGAAAATTGGTAAAATAATTCTTATGTATAGTGTGAAATATGCTTTTATAATAAATATAATCTTAGTTGCATGATGTGCCACACACTGAAAAAATCTCAACAATATATTTTACTTTTTAAATAATTCTCTGTAATAATATCAATTTTAAAAACTAGAATTTCAATTCTAAGAAACTTGATATGCTTGTATATTAAAAATGAAACGTGCAGTTTGGATATACTTGGGATCAAAACAAAACAATTTGCTTCAATTGTTTCATTACTTATCTTTGAATTTTGTATATTTAAATAAAAAGAACACTTTTGAATTTCAGCATGAGACAAATCAAAAAGTATAATAACTTTGATAATGATTACATTGTTTACGATAACTAAATAAAAACGTTTGTATTATGAACTTTATGCAATTTTATTAGTTATTATCTGCAACGCCATACCATTTTTTAGTTTTGTGCATTGAGCATATAGTATGTATACATATATACTGAAATAATGCAAGTAGAATAAAGCTTAGTTAATGTGAAAAACACCTTATAACAAATTTGTATATTTACCGTGTTATAATTACCTACTTTCCAGGAATAAATTATTGAAATTTTGTAAACATTTAAAATTGTTATGGTCTGGTTCAAAATAACAACATAATGTACTTAAGAAATAATTATTATTTTGTCATTTGAATCGGAGATTAACTGATAAGAAACGATTTACATAATTATAATTCAAATACCTAATAATTTTGCAAAGCAAAACATTTGAAGGCTAAACAGCATCGTATAGTGAACTATTAATTGCTCAATATATTGTAATTAAACTGATAAAGGTAGTATACCGCGAAAATTAATATTCACATGTATTTAGTCACTGTTAAATATTCATTCCAATTATTAATTTGCATGATCTGGATCACAAATGAAAAATATGCATTTCATGTTGTGACCAGGGTATATATACTTTGTAGTTATAGTATATAATTTAAAATGGAAACGTTAACGTATAAATTGCACTGTCTAATTAAAACCTTTAATTCGTGTCCCGATGTATTTATACAAACAATGTGGTTGAGATTTGACACTAATGTAAAATACCATAAATGATAAGGCTGTTCAAGTAGGAATATGCGAAATATGCTTTTATTTCGTAAATATAATATGGGAAATACACTTGGTGCAAACAAATGATGTCCATTTAAGTAAATAGCGTAGCATAGCGTTTATCTGACTAAATTATGTTGATACAATAAGTCGAAAATTTCAATAATTGTTCTACGTCAAATAGTTTTATATACGATAAACCTCACTCAGTCTGCCTATATAAGTAAAAGAAATAGAAGTTTCAGAAACTAAATTTCTGTTGAACCAAATTGCCTTTGAAGTACATTTTCTCGCAATTTTTGTTGAACATGTCTTTCTTGAGAAGTATCTGTTGTTCTGTTGTTCTGTTGGTGATACTTGTTCAGTTGGGAAATGCACGTAAGTTTCTCTATAATATTTTTTTGTCCTATTCTATTACTAACCTTATTAAAGATTTTATTTTGAAAACATTTAGTTGGTATAATATTTTAATTATATTTCAGAGAAATTAAAATTACTATCTAAATTATCAGGTCTTATTCCGGGTATATAATATATATTATTTTAGTATTTAGTATGTTACTGCAGGTCTACCTAATGATCGTATTAATTATTGTATTCAAGCTTCCCTTGTAAAAAGAAACATACTAACTTAGTAAATAAATATTATAAGCATATATTTGGCGCTTGATATTTTTATCTAATTTCTTAGTAAGATTTCAATAAGTTTTAGTTTATTGCTTATTCCAGCTAACTGCTTGACGAAGATTCAATAAATTTTAGTTTGGCGCTTACTAAATTTACTAAGTTTAATAAGTTTTAGTTTCGTGTCTTACTTTTTGTATTTTACTCAAGTTTAAAGTAAATATGATCAGTTAGAAAATGTTTTCTCTTTTCTTGTTTCATACATGCCTTAATAATTAATACCTAATTTCTTCGTTATTATTTTAAACATGTGCAGTGTACAGCTGGTATATGTGAGAAATTAAAAGAGAATTAAATCTTACACATCCTTTATAAATGTTGGTGTACAATTCTAATTTTAAATTATCGAAAAAACGTATAACTAAAATAACATTTTATCAAGTAAAAATAAAAGTACCAAGCATATTAATTTGACACACACGTTATTGTTCTAAGAAACATATTCTTTTTCCCTACGTATTCTGTTTGACAGTTATCTTTTAGAATTTAGAATTTTGATATAAATATTAAAAATGTGCAAAAGACAGACTCATATAAATAAACCAAATTTAATTTTTGTCTGGCTATTTTCTGATTTAAATACGTTTTAAAATATATAGTTATTTTCTCCTGGGTATTCTAATTATTGTTAAACGTATTTCACTAAAGATTTATACTGGTCTTCTAAAAGTCTGTAATTTTTTAACTCAACAGAAAACCTAAGGAACTTATATACTTTTGAGTTTTATATTCCGAAATGACACATTTGAATGCTAACTTTGACATCTTTTAAATCCGCTTTATATTAGAAGTACAACTGAATTGTTATATTGAAGGATGTCGAGTTGATTTTTGTATTAATCTGTATTTGTTGTCATTTACTATGATTATATTTATACAACCGTTTTGTATATTATATTAATTTCTTTCAAAAATGTGTTTTTGTTCTGAGAGCTTTACTTACAGTATATATGTAAACGAAGACCACGAAGTTTCTTATTTAGATTGTGATTTAAATGAAGCCGACCTCAGATTGTTTTGTTATTATAGTCATGCTTTCATTTGCCTATTTGCCTATTCAGAGGATGGATATTCCCAGTGTCAGACATACTGCGCCAAAGGAAACTGTCAGATGGAATACTCCGCTGCAAACGGAAGGTGCCGGTGCACAAGTTGCAGAGGAAATGTCGGTAGGCTTGAAGAATTCAAAATTTATTTATTATACATACATGTTTGATGTATACGTCGTATTTACATAATACGAGTATAAGTAAAATTATGCTGTAATTCGATTATTATAATGAATAACTTCGTCCTGATGAGCTCAATTAGTTCGTGATGTAAAATATATTTGAGATATATGTAAAAAATTTCCTGATTTTTTGTTCGTATTTTTTAATCGAGCCAATTTTATTTGATAAGGTTTACTGTAGATTCAATATAATAAAATTTTTATATCAATAGAGTATATTAATTAATGACATATATATCTCGGGAGGATGATTGCGTTTTCCATACATACATAAGTATGTAAGTATGCAAGTTTATAAATTTAAGTTGAACATTTTGAGTGATGTATTTAAAGTTTTATTGATTTATTTTTTATAATATTTTATATTACATAATACTGCATACCATAATAAGTAACTTATTAATATTCACAATCTGACGATATACGATAAAACAACTAACTCACCTGATTCATTTAATAAATTCAATCTGTACTCACTTATTTATTTCTATCTTAGAGGAACGCCGTACCAGATGTGAGCAGTATTGCAGCAAGGACAACTGTCAAATGAACTTCGATGAGAACTCGGGAAGATGTAGTTGTTCTGGATGCCGAGCAAATCCTGGTACATAAATATACCTACTTTATTAAAAAAATAAGCAGCTAATTGCCAAAAAATATATTGAAAATGCAATCTTTTTTAGACTTCTATAAACGTTAGATATATATATTATGTAAATAAATCGATGAAGAAAATTATAGCTACTAAAACATAAACTAGTACAAAGTATATATGTAGGTCGAGACGAAAAAATTTGAGTATAAATTCGAGACGAAGTATACGTCTATTACTTTTGGGAATTAATATATTTTTTATCTTCTATGTCTGTTAAAATATAAAATCTTAATTTTTCATTCTTAAAAATTTTTTTTTGTATATCATAACTATAAATTGTTAAGTAATAATTGTTAAGTATTAATCTCTAATTTCGCTTTAGGTTGGTTGAAATAGTAGAGCTGACAGTGATCTGCAAATAAAATAACCAAAATTATGTCACCCTTCTCATTGGGCCAGTCTATTCGGGGGGGGGGGGGGGGGGGGGGGGCGGGG
>JAYRBW010062196.1:0-10049 GCA_036023295.1 Invenusta paracnida
CTATTGAAAATAGGCCCAGAGTTGAAATCCTAAGCATTTACTACGTAAATTGGTTAGTTTTCCGATCTAGGTTAACCTTGACTAATATCTATGTTCGGACCACAGTGGCATTTAAAATTTCTCATATTAATTATAATAGGAATATTTTTACAATTTTAGCTAAATTTTCTAAAATTATTATTTTTAATATAATAATTGTTAAAGTTATGTTGTATGTGATTATAAACATATCTTATGGGGTTATCTTAAAATCAAAATTAAACACACACAATTTAATGGCATTACGTTTTCCGATGCTTTTTAATATCAATACCAGGCCAATTTTAGCAACAAAATTATCATATTAAATTAGTCAGTGTACCAATATTTAAAAGCATCTGGAAATGTAATGACATGATGTGTGTTTAATTTTGATTTTAAAATAAAGACAATAGATATATATGTTTAAAATCAAATGCAACATAACTTTTAAATGATTATAAATACTAATATATTTTAGCTTTAATTGTAAAAATATTTCCACAAGAAATTTTAAAATGCCACTATGTGATCCAAATCAGCCTTCTCAACACCGGCAGACATCCATTCCTGAAGGTTTGACACCAAACAATTATTGGGGGGGGGGGTTGAATTTTAGTACCTTGTTCCTTGTAGCTGGAGGGTTAGTGACTAACACTAACACCCAGACATGACCACACGCTAATATGTATAATTATAACATTCACTGAATGTATTTAAATAAACATATTAAGGCAAAATGCATATATTTAATAGTATTTAAAAAATCAAACTTTATTTTGAGTTGATTCATTAACAGATATAAATGAATATGGTAGCTTATACAAATCAAAATATTACAGTCAAGTTAAATAATAAATCTAAACATTGAAGAGAATATAAATCTAATTTTAAATCAGGCGCGACGTAAATATTTACGTTAGATACAACATTTAGCCCCTAACTTTGAAATGTAATAAGTTAAATATGTACCAGAATATTACTTAATTTTAGATGTGCAAAATTTCACATTTGTTTAAAATTTAGCTAGCGCCTTTTTGTGCAACGTACAGGGATATAGATAATCAAATTGCTAACCTGTTTTTGAGTTAAAACATGAGACCAATATTGCATACGGCATAAATGGGTTCTACAAAGATGTGATAAACTTGAGCTCAAAAATGTGAAACTCCTCAAAATGTTAAAAAATATATAAAAAAACGTTTTTACGACAAACTCATTTTTCTACTTTATCGACATTTTTACGCCAAAAATTTACAATAAAATAGAAAACGAAAGTATACCTAAAAAGGGTATACAAATACTGTCGTCACATGAGGATTCTCGCCATTCTAGTAAGAATGGAATAACTTTGAAAAATTCTTCTATGTGGTGCGTTATTTGTTTAATAAACCAGTCATATATATTATCTACAGGCTATGTTGTGCCATCAAACTTAAATGTGCCCACACGGTTTTATAATGAAACTGAAATATTAAAATCCAATGTTGCTACAACATGCCCTGTACAATTAGAATGTTAAAATTAGAACTGCAATGCACGCTCACAAACATTACGTTGATATATAAATAGATATTGCAAATAATTTACGATTGCTTAAAATGAGCAATTAATGTGTATTGTTACTAAGAAAAATTTGATATAGCTATCAAATGATTAAATAACTACATTTTGTTAAGCCAATATACGTAGAAAGTTCAAAGACAAAAAGAATATAATACTTGTTTATAAACATTATCAAAAGTATATAATGGAGAAATAATTGTATAAGGCTAAATACATAATTTGTGCATAGTAGGCGGCGCCATATCTGATTTGAAAAAAAATCTATACATAATCATATCAAACTGTACATAATATAGACACTTTGTATACATAACTAGCAACTTAACGCGGTGTAGAAAACATCTTTTGAAAATTTGAATGCAGAACGAGTAAGGAGTCCTGAAAGACTTCCAAGAAGATGTCAATCGTATTTTTGAGTTGTGGACTGAGACCCTTGGCACCATCCACCCAATCGACGTAGCGTAGAACTCCCATACCTACTAGATAGGGCTGAAAGGCACCTAACTCCAACAAAGCTGTTACATAGTCGGGGGAGATTGTGAGACTCGGGGATTGTGAGGAGAAAGACGAGGTGGAAATCCACTGGAGAAGCGCAGCCTGAAGTTCTGAGATGATGCCGATCACAAGAGAAGCTTCTGGAAGAGGTCGTGGTAAGAAGTTGTTGCGGCAGATGTGGGCTAACAGCTGAGAGTGTGGAGAGGATGATAAGATAAAAAGGTTTATGTCAACTAGAATCGCAGATACTAGTAAACACTAGTAATGCAAACCGACTAATATTAAAAATCTATTGTTTTACCGAAAAAATAGTAGAAGTTAACTTTAAATGGAGTAAATAGTAAATCAGTAAGCTCTAAAAAAGTTTGTGTAGTAAAATGTCAGAAACGATAGATTCTCAGAGTACATAGAGCTTGATAAAGATTTGGTAGTCCTGAAAACAATAAAACCACCTGTCCAACAGTGAACGCCGTAGTTACCAGTTGAAGATGGGATTTCCCCCATCTCCACAGGCCATGGCTCATTAGGAACCCCTATAATATTTAAACTTCCTAGTATACAATAGTTTTGAAACTTCGCATGTAGTTAAACAAAGAAGTTTTGTAATCTATCCCATTGAAAAACTGACCGAAAATAATATAAAATAAAAATGTGGGTAAAAATTAATAAATTAATAAAAAAATTGTATTTAAACAATATTATTGTACTTTATTTTTATATATTATTATGAAACTAATCAGTACCGGATTCAACGTTTTATTGATTTCACGAAAGATACGCATACTTATAGGACGTGGACAGAGATCGCCCTTTGGTATATAATAGGGAATATAACGCTAAAAGTGGCAAACAGTATTTTAGGTAAGGCCATGGCGATTCCAAGCTAGATAAACATATTCAGGGGTGGATACAGAGGGGGATCCAGCGTACACCTCCCCTTAAAATAACCTACTATGCCCTTTTGCAAACGATGAAAAATACCACTTTCAGTAAATAAAGTATAAGCACAAATTGTATCTCACGGCTCTGGGAGACTATGTGGGCTAATTTTGAAGAAAAGCCAGATACCATACCGGACACTTTAATACATAACAGCTCATCTACGACCGGCTTTCCAAACATCACAACAATTTTATGCTTGTTTTTCTTAAATCTGTCACTGCTGCTGGAATTGAGTGGACAAACTCGTCTTTAAGGAGAAAAAAATTGTATTTAGAAGTGTAATGGGGAAGATCGCTTAAATTCACTGATTCTCTTAAATATTCACAAAGACATTCTATTGAACATTGACAGTGTCATTGATGCATACGCCAGAAGAAACTCAAGAAAGGTGGTAAACCCAACATGTTAACATTTGTGATGCCTAACTTTTAGTTAATTATGTTATTTTTTGCCATTTTAATTGTAATAAATTTGCTTTTAATGAAAATAAAATGTCCCCCCTTTATCTTCATCCCTCATACCAAAACCCTGGATCCACCCCTGCATATACCTGATATATAATAAAAAATATGGTTCGATCGATTACCTGAGCAAGTTTGGCAGCCGGTTCCGATGCCTGCGTTCGAATCTGAGCTAGCCTGGGCAGCAAATGAGTTTCCAAAATGTTTTTCTTTATCCAGTCCCAGTCCATCCGAGATGTGAGTATATCCAGAGCCGTAAAACCGTCCTCCCTTTCTGTCTGCTCCTCGTGTAGACACGCCGACAGGATGTCAGTAACAAGCTGTTGGAAGTTGCAGTTGTGGGCGGTGTCGATGGCGGCAGTGGAGACGCCAGCAGCAGCGTCGAAAGCGGCAAAATAGGCCGGGAAGGAGACAGGGCCTTTGGAAGTGGAACAATCCCCACCGGCTTGGAAACGTTGGTGTTCTTTGCTGATCAGGTTGGCAATGGTGCGTCCCGAGAGGCTGCTCTCTGCAAGTAAAGACTTCACTATCTGTGGGCCAGGACGGAAGGAAATATCTATGGAGTAATAAGTATTTCAATTGGAATACAAATAGAAGGTGAAATCTGTAATTTAAATTGAATGCTAAACGTAACAAAAACTCGATAAACTAATACAGGTTTATCTATTAAATCACTTTTAAATATTATACTACGTTCTTAATCATAGAATCATGAGGTAAATCGAAGTTTTTTTTAATTTCGGATAATTAATTTTTCTACTAACAGTAACATTTCATATATGTTCGAAAGTATATCAAAACTAATAGTAATAATTATATAAATGTAGTTCAGAGCGATTTCCATTCTAGATAATGCAAATGCAATGAACTAGTTGGATTGAATGTTAGCCTAATTCAAATGATTATTTAAAAATACACATACAAAGTTCCCATACCTGAGGCGATACACAAGCTGCAGCCAAGAGGACATAAATGGTAAAGTTATTCGTCTTGCAAAGTATCCCAATAATAAGTGCCCTAAAACGCTCCGGTGATGCATCGGTGGCTACCAACAGGCTTAAGAAAATCCGAGTGAGTGCAGTGAGCTTGGAACTGTTGAGTATATAACCACTGGCCAGGTATTGAGTGAAGGCTTGGGCACACCTTTCAGCCACACACCAATCAGGATGATCTTTATGTAGAGCTGTGAGGCAGGTGAAGACGTAGCGTTCGATAGTCGTGAGAAGGGGGGTCCAATTGGGCTGGGCGTTGCGTAGCGTTGTCAACACCTTGTTGGGGAAGGTAGCACACCACTCACAAGACAGTCTAGCGATCAACACTCGAGCCAAATCGGTGACACCATCGGGTGAAAGGTATGCGGGTGTGAGTCGATCGATGAGAGGGTTGCCAGAGCTAAACGCTGATTGGATTAGAGACCATAGTTGTTGTGAGGGTGTCTCATTATCTTTCTTTTCAAATGCGCTTGCATCTGACTTTATGTGCGATTGTGATTTATTTCTAGAAATAAATGTTTTTTCGGGTGTCTCAACTAATAAAGGAGGTACTGTTCGTTTCCCGGAAAGTGGAATACTGACTGATGGTTTGGTTTTCTGATTACGAAGTGCCCTTTTAGGAGGAATATTCAATACAATCGATTCAGATACCTGTTGTTGTAAGGGTGTCTCTCCATCATCCTTCTCAAATGTGCTTGGCTCGGACTTTATGCATGATTGTGGCTTCCTTCTAAGAATGAATGTTTCATTGGATGTCTCAACTGGTATAGAAGGTAGTGTTCCTTTCTCGGAAAGTGGAATACTGACCGATGGCTTGGTCTTCTGACAGCGAGGTGTTCTCTTAGGAGGAAGCTCCTGAGGACTATCCAACACAATCGATTCAGATATATGACTAGACCTGCGTCTTCGTTTTCTAGGTACGGGTGTGACCTCTTCGGGTTTATTTTCATGGAAAGTTGATAAAGCACGCTTACGAGTCATTCGTATAACAGGAGGTGACACTGCTTTCTTCTTAGACGCTTCGTCATCATCCTTTCCATCCGATTGTAGAGTTTGTGGTGCATCGTTGGATGTTACTGCGACCACAGAAAATGGTGTGATCATCGTATTCATTCGAGTAAAGACGATTAATTCGGAGAAAATTTGGCTAGCTTCCTCTCCAAACTTGGCGGCAATTATCTCGAAAGCTGTCCTAATTACTGTGACAGATTTGGTGGCGTCTTGAGCTTTTATTTTTGATTTTACCGCTGATTTCCTGCTTGGTTTAACAGGTTTTGGTTCAGATCGAGATGCTAATATTGTTTCAGCAACTTGCCTATTCAAATCATTCTCAATATTTTCGGATGATAGGTTCGAAGACTCCGACGCTTTAGTTGTATCAAGTTTAATTGGATTCGTTTTAGAAAAAACATTATTGTTAGTAGTAATTAATTCTGAAAACGGCTCAGGTTGCAGTGGAACTTTGTGCTTTGTTGGAATAATTTTAACTGAGCTTGTATTATAATCAGTAACTATTGGTATTGAAATCGTTTCCAATTGGTTTGATAAAGTTGAATCTGTCGTAATATTTTTTATGGACTCAATTTCAGTCTCACCTATGTTATAGTTTTCATTAATTATGTGAGCTGTATCTGTAGTAGCTTTTAATTTAGAAGGTGAAGTAATATTCGACATTGTACTATCTGTAGTAATAATCGATACAGTACTATCCATTTTGGTTAAATTAACGGATTCTTGAAAAATAGACGAATCTTCTAAAACTTGTGATTCATCAGTAACTACATTGAACTCAGCTGACGCAGAAAATGTGTCATCTGCTTTTGGTAAAGTTGATGTTGTTTCTTCTAAGCTTGTATCGACTGAAGTAATTGGTGGACTTGATACAATACTTAAATCTTTTGTGGAACTGTCATTTGTTTCACAAATATGAGTAATCGAATTACTGCGATCGGGTGACATAATTTTCTCTGGTATTCTTGATTCCTGACTGTTTTCTTTGAGAAAATCATTAGCTTTGTCTAAATTAAGATCCAGGGAAACAATTGGTGGCAATCTTGGCTTTGTTATCTTCGAGGCAGATGCGCTTACTGTATCGGATTTATTATCATCTTTGCTAATAGTTGAGAATTCAGTTGGCTTCTCCTCCAATTTCGATGATATGGGTTCATTTTGATTCACTTCCTTACCTGATAAAACAATGCCTGTTGGTTGAAGATTAGTTTTTTGTTTTAATTTCCGCTTGAAGGCGATAGGTCGAGTGGTGACACGTAAGGTGCTGTCATCTTCTATATCGTCAATGCGTTTGATAGGCGGACGCCGGAATGTGCTGAATGACGGCAAAAGGATTGGCGGAGAAGCAGAATCACAATCAAGAGTCTCAGATTCATTAGAAATAAGAACCCTTTGAAGGGGTTTATTTGTTGAATGAGGCATAGACGATAGTACAATGTCTGATAGCTTATTGGAACTCTGAGTTTTAGTTAAATCTTTTATTTGGGGATCAGAGCACCGCACAAAATCCGTTTCCTGGGGGGCATCAGGTTTCTGTGTCACAACGTCTATGGCTTGAGGAGTTTTTGCAGCCACAACACCCTCCATTTCTTGTGGAGATATGGGAGTTTTCCCTACATCCATATCTAGTGGACTAACAGGAATTTCCATAAGCTCCATTACTGGCTGATCTGCAGCTGCTTCCATACCCTGTGGACTAGTGGGAGGTTCAATCACCTCCATCCTCTCAGGAGTCGTAGGAACCTCCATGGCGTTTTTGGCAGCATCATGCATCATTTCTAATGTAACATTTTGCAGTTGAGATGTTGTTGCGATATCTTGCATTAAATTATTACTTTCTAATGGACCTGCCAAAGTTTCGTCTGATAATAAAGACTTGCCAGTTTGATGATCGAGGAACGACAGAGTCGATAATAGCCTCCCAGTTTCATCACCTGAATTATCTATATCAACATCGAAATCTTTCGGGAACCAGGACTCATCTTGAGCTGCTATAGAGGACACATTATATTCTTTCTTTATACTTTCAGGATAGGAAGTCTTCGCAACTTTCGTTTCTTCCTCAGCTATCGGTGTTTTATCGGTTGTTTTATTTTGCTGTTTTGTTTGCGGTTGCTTTTTCTTTTTAACGATTGTTGCTACTGATACCGTAGTTTCTTCCTCCTCCTCAGAAGTTGAGGATATGGATGAGGGCGAGGAAGGAGAAGAAGAACCAAGGAGGAATTTTTGAGTTGAGAAACAACTCGTTGAAATTGTTGTTTTCTGAGCGGAAGCTTGGGTCGTAGGTCCTTCTAAGGATAACATAGATGATACAGTTTTACCTGGTAATGGAGCGAGTTCTATTGGTTTTAAGGGAGAAATGCATTTGGCAGCTGGTTGTTTGTAGGCCAGCTTGAGGGACCGGAGAATTTTAGTCAAGGTTTCCTTCTTCTTTGGTTTTGGATATTCCGGCGGAGGTGGTTGTGATGGCGGTGGCGGGGGCAAAGATGGAAATGATTTCCGTTTCCATTTGAAACTCTGTCTGTCCGCCAAGTTTGACGAGGATGAGGGTAGCTTGAGACCCTGTTTCAGGGAGAGATTGTTATCACAGTTATCTAGTTCGGTTGTGGTAGTAGGTGGACGAGCTTTGGCGGGGGGTTTTGTGTTGTCTGAACCAATTAAAGGAGAGGAGAGGGATGTGTTGCCCATTAGGTCAGACAATGAGACTGTTGATCCTCCCCGATTGGCAGTGTTTGAAAGACCGACTGTTGGCTTTCCTAACTTTTGTTGAGGTGGTTGAATATCATCCTTGTCAGAGTCTGAAAGAAAAAGAAAATAACGAATGCCGTAAAAAGGAAAGTTTATAAAACCGTATAAAAAGAAATATTAAATACCAATTTGTAGTATAATAAGCGTGAGATTAGTTTACGAAATAAAGTTATTCTGTTTATAGAGTTAAAAGTGGTAGACAAATTAATAAAATACTAACAAAGTATCTAATAACACCGATTGATAAAATTTAAACAATACAAAAACATTATTTAAATACCAGCTTTAATATATGGAAAAAATAAATAGGAGTGCAAAAAATGGAATATATAATATCGAAAAAAACAAGGCGAAACGTGCTATTTTTCTTAATTTATATTTTATGTAGATAGAATATTATTGCATACTATGAAGGCAGCTAAGTAATAATATAAGTAGCAAATTGTTGCTTGCATACCTTGGATATTTTAATAAATAACAAATTAAGGACAAGTTAATATATTGTGCATAATAACTATTAAAGTAATATCGTGTAATATAGGCTGTACTAATACTTCATAATACTCGTACGATATTATATAATCTGATCACTACAGTATAATAATATTATAGTATACCCAATTCCATAATTTTATCTTATTCGTTTAAATAATATTATAGAAAATATCAGATTTCCCAGTAAAATTTATCTTACATACAATTCACATTCAAATGGAACATCTATATTCTATATAAATTATATTAAAGTAAAAGAACTCCATAATCTTTTCAAAAAGTATATATTAACTACATTGAATGCAATGCGATAAAACTGACCCGAATCAAATATATCAGATTCAGAGATCTCAACGGGTTTGTGCTTCGACTTCTTTTTCTCCTTCTCGAAAGCGGTATTCTGCCGTTGCTGTTTCTTTGTCCTTTTTGAAGAAGCCTTCTTCGTCATTGCTAGTGATTCGGATAGCGATTCTGGAAGCGGGATGGACAGGAGATTGGCCAGATCCGTCAACCACTGAGAAGGAGAAGAGGATGTGGCCAAACCTTTCTTAACCAATAGTAGAACGGTTGATTGTTTCGTTTCCATGTTATTTACCTGTGGGTACAATGTAATATTCGATATTGTATAGAATATTCCAAAATTACATATCTTAATAATAGGTTATAAATATATAGGAGTGGTAGCAAAGTGGGTAGGACTCCTGCATACAAACCCAGAGGTAGAAAGTTCGAACCCCGGTACACACCTTGCTGCAAACTGATTTACGCTGCATTGAGCTAATTATCGATTGGTTTAAGTCTACGGTAACTAAATAATTAAGCTTTATTATATAAATATATCCTGGGAAAGTATGAACGCAATCTACCCCGTTATCATAATAATCAAATGCAGTCTTTAAAATTGTGTAAGTTTGCCTCAAATTACACAAAAAAACAAAACATTTCGTAAATAGCGTCAGCCAAAAAAAGAAGATTTTTTTTAAAGAAAACAAATAAAATATTATTTGTAGTCAAATTTTATATCTATATATAAATTATAATGAGTTGGACTGAAGTGTCAAATTACTAGTTAAGTGCAACTCAGGTCTTGACTGAACTATGAAAGTAACATCGATCTCTTTTAATAGTCCACTCAAAATATACTTATAAATATATATATATTACGATTGTACATATACCTACTCAACATTAAAGTTTATTAAAGTATATTTTGAGTGGACTATTAAAAGAGTTTATAGTAAAGTTTACACTTTTTAACTCACATGTTACTTTAAACTGGACATATTTTTACTAGTGCATTACTAAAAGCGGTTTATTTGAT
>JAYRBW010062197.1:0-10049 GCA_036023295.1 Invenusta paracnida
ATTAATATCAGAGGTGCTAAATCGGGGAAAATCCACCAGCATAGAGCACATAATATAAATAAATAAGATATAACTAACTTAAACTAATTTTAAGACTTAGGAATATATATTATAGAGGATAGTTGTCTGTTTTTATGATTAAACTTACGGTAGCTTATAGACATTTATCTACGATTCCATTTTGCATGTTAATTGTATATGACTAGCTATAGTAATTGAAGCTGATGTAATAATATAATTTTTTTTATTTAGTACAAAAATTGTACAGGGTAATTCCCAGAGGCATCAACAAGATGATCGGGCTGGGGACCCAGCAATTAATATATAGTAGAATAGTAAATTTAAAATTACATATATATACCTAAGTACTAATCAGTGCGCAGTAAGCATGGTAGTGGAAAGGCATTAAATAGCACAAGTACAAGTAGGTACCTACACAGAATATATAGAGAGAGAGGACCACAAAAAAAGCAGTACATAAATCAGCTGAAGTAAGGTATAGTGGAAATTGCGATGGTTGAAAGGTGAGGAAGCAACTATATATATATATGTACCGAATTAGTATTTTAGGAATAATTTGTTCGCAAAATTTTTTAAAGAGTAATCTATTATTCAAAGCTTTCGTATTTATATCAAGCTCGTTCCATATGATGGCGGCTTCATTCAGTACTTTATTTAGATAGTCATATATATGAATGAGCGCAGTTGTATACAAGTCTAAATCATTTCAAGGTGTCAATAATTATTTATTTTGTTTTTAATTGTAGGTTCCTATGACACCAGTTTGTTGTATTGTGATGGTCGATAAATTTGTGCATGTTTTCACACATCAGAGATAATCTTACTTTTGCTAAATTATGTATTTTTAGAATATTGGTTTCATAGTGTAATTGGTTAATATACCATATTATGCAAATTGATTTCTTAAATAGTATTTTTAATAATATATACCTATATTTTTTTTTTAAGTAGAATAAGCCAGAATATGTTTTTTTTACCATATAATTCAATTCCATAGTTAATGATGGAATAACATATGGATTTGTATAGCTTGCTTAGTTTCCTATATGGTACTATGTTCTTTAATATATGATAAGCTATGGTATATATTTATTTATAATATATTGAATGTGGGTCTCCGATTTGACATTATCTTGAATGAAAAGGCCTAGATATTTTGTAGATCATTCTCTTGTTTGAAAAGTGAATTATTCATTTCAAGTTTCAATTGAAATTTATTTTTGTTTTTATCTTTGCTAAATTCTAAGAAGTGTGTTTTGTCTAAATTTAGAGAAAGTCTATTACTATTTAACCAGTCAGAGAATTTGAGGAGACTATAATTGTTGAAGTCATCAGATTTACCTTTTTTGAATAGGTATAGGTATATTTTTGGCTATTTTCAGACATTTAGGATATAAATTATTTATTATTGATAGATTAATGAGTCTATTTAATAGTGGTAATATTAATGGAAAAATATCTAGGTTTTTTCATTTAAGATAATCTCAAATGGGAGACCCACGTTCAATATAAATTATAAGTGAAATAAAGAGACATATACCAGCTTATCATATATTAACCTCTTCAGTACCAAACCCAGAGAGACTGGAGATACCGCAGATCCCAAAGAAATTGACAAACTTTTATTTTTTTCAAAAATTGTATTTTTTGCTCTGAATTAGTCAGAAAAGTAATACTAATATCTACACCTCCAATTTATTAGTCTTTTTATTTTATTTTCATATACAATGTAAAAAAAATGAAATGTAATACTACGAATATGAATACTATAATCTTGTTTTTGTAATACAAAAAATAATTAAATTAAAAATATAATTATTAAAGACTTTTATAAAAGCGAATTACATTATTATATGCGATTAATATAAAATTACAAAAATATTCTTTTTTTTTTAATTTTCATATACAATATAAAAAACTGTAATACTAATAACTACACCACAAATGTATAATTACTTTTTTCTTCAAACAATACATCATTGGTAAACGATCGTATAGGCACAACAGCTAAATGAGCTTGTAGAGCGCCAAAGCGAACACATACAGAAAGCATACAAGTGCTTATTAGCAGTAGCTGACTAGTAAAATGTGTTTTGTGTATGACGCTTCAGAAGCGTCATGGCGCTTAATGAGCCATCCCATATGACGCTTCTAAAGCGTCATGGTACTGAAGGGGTTAAAGAACATGTAATGTATGTAACCGTTCTGTACCTTATCTCTATATATATATATATATATATATATAATATTATGTTCTTAGTTACTGGTATAAATTCGTGGCCGTCAGAGGGCTGTAACCTCTGACACGCCACATGTGTGATTGTGTGTTTGAACTCTTGCATTCACCGAGGAATTAGTAATTTAGATGCCTGGATGTTTAATTTGTTGACTATATAAAGCCGACTATAATAAGATTTTGTGTCCAGAACAGTAGATTTTGCTCGCGTTGATAGACATACGGTCTCCCAACAGTCTGCGAGAAGTTTATATATAGGTCTGTACAACCACATATGAAAGTTTGGCTATAATTATAACATAAATACATATATTGTGTTTAGCTCATAGCCTTCGGTTCTTTTGCTTGTCGTTCTTACCTGGGTTAAATAATACAAGTTAATGTATTATTTACAGTGATGGCGCACCACGCTTTTCCACAAAGGAGACATAACTTTCTAGACAAAATGTTGATAGATAGATTTATTTTAGGAGTGGCTTCATTGTCACTCAAAGAAATTCTTATCAGTCGTACATACGACAACGCTACTCAAGATATTTTAAGACGCCAAAAAGGTTTTTATCGCACAGGAAAGCTGTACAAAAACGAAGCAAAATCGATGTTGTTTGTGGAACATAATGACAACCAGAAGAGGTTTGTTACCACTATCGTAAAAGAAAAAATGGACGCGCGTTTATACTGCAACAGGCAGTTGAACGAAATCCATGTGCATCTGCCCCCCCCCCAGCGCTGCAGCTATTCCGACAAAAATAGGACACGGCTGGAAAGAGTATAGAACCCGATTGTATAAAGTCAGATTTCAAGGGGAGTCAGCAGAAACCAGAGGACTCCAAGCTATCGGAGAGGAGCGCTCAAATGTTTAAACTGTGGTTTACCCGGACACAAGGCAGCAAACTGTCGAAATCAAGCAAGGCAAAATAACCAAGGGACCAAGGGGAAAATCGATCTTCTCGGTGGACTCAGCCGAGAGACAGTTCACAGGCGGCCAGACAAGAAAACTTCTTTTCTCAAGACAAATTTGGACAAGGGAATTGGACCAATCAACACTGTCGTTCCACATCACCGGCGGGAAACGGAGGCGGGAATTGGAAGCAATCGGTTTCCCATCCAGTTCCGACATTTTAGCCAGGAGGTCAATCCCGCCAGTAACAACGCCCATAATCCACCGTCTGACTACTGTAAGAAATAAACTGCCAGATGAAACAGAAATGAGGAATTTAGCATATACTTTCTCATCCGAAACCGACCCAATAGCCCAAATAATTAATAACCCTATCAATCACTTAGTAGACACAGGAGACGGGGTAAGTCTATTCAGAGCTGACATCTTTGAACGGATTAAAACTCCGGATTTCATTGAAAATACCCCCTCTATGTTATTGTATTTCGCATCGGGACACCCCATTGTAGCCACTAACGAAATAAGTTTAACTATCAAAATATACGATTATTCTATTAAATCGTCTGGTAAACCCTCCGAAGAGAGTTTCCTTTCCATCCCCACTTCCGGCTACTCAATGCCCCCAGCACCCGGCTTCCCATCACCATCTTTAAAGCCACCCTTTCTGCTTGTGGGGGGAAGGTTAGCATCCCGTCGTACATCACACCCAAGAATACAGGGTTAGGATTAAACCTTAGACAGTGGTCTTCTACCTCCACCTTCGGAATTCACTGGCTCTCGTGGGTGTCGGGACTGAAAAGGGTCACCTCGCACTTGCTCAGATTGAGGGTGAGATTCTTCTCCCTACTCCACTTTAAGATCTCGAGCACACCATCCCTTACCTTCATGGCCGTGACTTCCTTACTGTGATCGGAAGACCAAATAGCCGAGTCATTCAAGGATGCGGACTCTAAGCCCCGAAGTGAATAAGAGGAACAGCAGAGGTGAGAGCACAGAGTCTTGGAGCAGTCCCACACGGAACAGCAGGCTCTCGCTCACGACTCCATTGAGACGCAC
This sequence comes from Invenusta paracnida, assembly GCA_036023295.1. NCBI lineage: Eukaryota > Metazoa > Platyhelminthes > Proseriata > Coelogynoporidae > Invenusta > Invenusta paracnida. Next base: position 4,215 of record JAYRBW010062197.1, read on the forward strand.
ACTGGCCAATCTGTTGGTGAGGAAGCCCCTGGTCTACCTGACGAATGGAAGAGGGACTTCCGAGTTCAACAGACCGCCCGATAAGTCTGTTCGCCAAACCGTGTCATAGGTTTTCGGGAAGTCGAGTAGCGCCAGAACACTCCGCTTCGCTGGCTTACTCTGGAACCCTTTAAGTTAGGCTTACGGGTCGGAAGGAGTCCATCTTCACAGCTGGTTTGCCCTCCTTTGGAATGGGTATGATTACCGCTTCCTCCAGGATTGTGGGCAAACCCCCTCTCTCCATGACATGTTGAAACTGCCCAGGACAAAGTCCCGGGTTACTCCTTCAGCCTCTTTGAGATAACAGGAAGCTACTCCATCCGGCACTTCAGCCGGCTTTGCCTTTGTTTGGTCCAGAGCGCAGCACAGTTCCGCAAGATCGAAAGCGCAGCAGTCCTCTCCAACCGGCCCTTGGAGAAGAGACTCCAGGTGGTTTAGGAGCCTCTTAACCTAACGGTTCTTCTTCCTCTCCACCTTAGAGAAACGGAGGTGGCTACACTTGTACCAAGCGGTTCGCTTTCCTCTGGTCAGAGGAGAATTCACGTCCTCCATCTACTAGCACCCTGCTCCTCTCATTGAGTGAGGGGGGTTTCTCACTCAGAGAGCGGATCACTTCTCAGGCTCGAGAAGAGCCAGAGTGTTCCTCTAATGACTCCACAAACTCTCTCCAACAGGTTTGCTTGGCTTCATCGATCAGTTGCCTGACCTTCCGAATGTTTATATGCCCTGGAATCCATTTGAGGATGATGTCATGCCTCATGTAACCCAGCTTTCTCTTAATGACTTGCGTTGATGGGTTGTTGTTCTGAAGAGCCATGAGGAGAGCCTGGCTATCGGAGCAAATAGCGATGGTAAGAGTGTCGGAGAAATGGGTGGAGGCGATTATCTGGTGCTCTATTCACAAAATGAACTCGTGATAGCGCTGTCTCTTGCTGTGGGTGACTCCAGAATAATCGGGTTAGAAGTGTCCCCTCTAGTGGAGACAGCAGCTGCACCTCCGTGTCTAGTCCCTTCTGAGGCAGAGCCATCTGTATATATAGTGATGTCTGCCTCCAGTTCTGTGATGGTTTTGAGGACAGCTCACATATCTTTGGCTGACATCTCCGTTTTGATTATATTCCCGCAGGAGGAGTTGATGATGGTATTATTCCGGAGATTCACTCAAGGAGCACTGATGGGCGAGTCAAGGTTCCTTACGCTGTTCCTTCTGAGTCTACATATGTTTGACGTTTTTGGTGATGGTGATTCTTCTAGGGAAGTCTTCTGTCAACCTCAAAGCTTTTTCCTTAGCCTTAAAGCAAAGCCGCCTGCTGACGGTCTTATGTGCTGCATTTTTCTCCAACCTTGCTGCGTTGAAGGCCGCAGCATTTCTCTTGAAGGTGACAAGTTGTGATACTGCACTTCTGACGACAGAGTAGAGGCATGCTGGAAGAGCGGATCGGTCTGCTACAGGTTTCACATACAGGGCCTGGGCTCTGTTCTAAGTCGCCGGCCTTTAGTAGGAGGTGCCAGGGGTCAAAGTCCGGCTGAAGGCCCCTGGCTGGGAAAAACCCGAGTGAGTGGAGATTTCTGGGGAGGCCCGCGCGCCTGCCAGAGACTGAGTCCGAGGAGGTCGTTGACCGAGAATAAAGACATTGGATTAGTAACGGGGTCACCAACGGTAACGCTAGTGTCTTTTTTGACCCCGGGTGGTGGTGTAGCTAGAAGTTGCCTCCTCGAGGTGCCAGCTGGACCGACGTCACAGACATCGGACGAAACGACTCCAACCCCTTTGATTGCCCTGGGGACCCATTCACGAAAATCTCAAACTGCAACATCGAACTGCATAACATTTATATACCACTTATCTGAACTGGGAGAAATGATAACCGCATCAACAACTTCGACACACACAAATTACCACTGAAGGACAATTGCATTACCCTAGGTGACCTGAATGGCCACCACCCCATGTAAGACGGAAACTGCGAGGAAGCTGACCAAATTGGCAAACATTTTGAAGACTGGCTGGAGAATACTAGGTACCTAGTCATCAATAATTGCGAGCCCACACACCTCCATCAAGGTACAGGACGCAAATTGACCCCATACGTTAACATTGTTGCTGAACACTTATTCCAATTCATTGACTGATACATTGTGGAAGATCTGGGTCGGTAGCGACCACCTGCCTATCCATATAGAAATCAGTTGGTCTATAACATAATCCAGCAAAAGAATGACCGAATGGACAATGAAAAAAGCTAACTGGGTTGACTACCAGAATGAAACTGAAGCCGAGTTTGGAAAAACCATCACCATCCATAAACTCAACGAACTTAACAAGTTTCTCTTCGATACAATCCTGAAAGCAACAAAGAAAAATATCCCCAGCGAAGCACGTAAAAATCCTGTACCCTGGTGGACGGAAAAGGTGAGGAAAGCAGTTAAAGACATGAAAAAGACCCGCAGAGCTGCTGAATCTGACATCACTAAAATATCGGAACGGATCGCAGCGGCAGAGCATGCATCCCAAACCAGTAAACCATTGAGAAGGCAAAAGAAAACTCCAGGCATAACTATGTGGAAAACGATCTCTCCGACAGAACAGACACGAAAAAACTTTGGAACTTTATCAAAGTTATGAATAGCAGAGCCCATAATTAATCCACCATCTGGCACACAACTCCACGTCACTAACAATAATATCACTAAGTAGTTACTTCAGACCTAGAAAAAGCGAATGACTTCATAAATAAATACGTCAATGTTAGCAGACTATCTAAAACTCCAGCACTAAAAATCCCAATCAAACAAAAGTTTGACATTTAGAGCAAGAAGCCATGCAGAAACTGCCTCGTAGAACAAACGGGCATGTACTGTAAATTCTTACTGCCAGAACTCCTTAATGTGCTCACCAAAATGCCCAAAGATAAAACTGATTAAGTTCTTGATGAAGTACCAACATAATTCTTCCTCAACCTTGGACCAAAAGGAAAAACCTCATGCTGAAGATTATTAATAACACATGGGTAACCAAAGAAATATCCAACAGCTGGAGAAGAGCCACAATCATTCCCATCCCAAAAAGCTGGTAGGCCGGTGAACGACATCAAGTGCTACAGACCCATTAGTCTGACCAGCCACTTTGCGAATATCACTGAGAAGCTGGTAAAAAACCGCCTATACTGGTGGGTAGAGACGAATAATATCCTCCCAGACGAACAGGTGGACTTCAGAACTGGAAGGTCCACAGATGACCACAATTCTCACCTTGCTAAAGCCACGAAGGACAGATGGAACAACACCAAGCCAGGAGCCAGAACGATAATTACTCTTTTTGACCGCCCACGCAATGACATAGTATGGCGTAAAGCTCTGATTGTCAAACTGCATAGACATGGAGTGCCAAAATGTACTGTCGACAGGATCTGAAGGTTCATGTGCGAAAGAGCAGCCCGTAAGAGATACAACAATACTTTATCTAAGACCAGGAACTTCAGACAGGACCTTCCGCAAAGCAGTGTTCTAGCTCCCATTCTTTTCATCCTTTGGATGAAAGACCTCTACGACGACCTATCGAAGGACATTACACTGTACCACTTCGCTGACGATCTATTAACCAGCAGCAGATCCACCAGCGCAGCTCTTTCACTGTGAAAGAGCTACACAGAAAGCTCAAGCCACGGTGATGCAGTTGTCAAATGATCACACAAATGGAAGATGAAGTTAGTACCCGAGAACTGCGAGACTATGGACCTTACCAAATAGAGCAAGGAAAGCAAACCCCGAATTGGCCTCAAGATCGATGGGATTTGTTAACACTGTCAACAGTGCAACTTTCATGGGCGTCACTATCGACCGCATTCTACAGTTCGGCTCCCACTTTTAATGTATATGTAAAAAGCTAACACTAAGCTACAATATCTTATAGCTGGCTGATCATGGGGTGCAAAGTACTCAACATGAAGACCAACACGGATGACCTTTTCGACGAGGCCTGACTGGAATCTATTGCGACAGGAGAAATGATTAAAGGAACCGCGATATATGAGAAAGCTATCAGAAGGAAAGAATCCGAGCCACAAAACATTCTTGCTCGGGACCAAGTCCGGAAGAGACTCAAGACCTGCCACAACACCTGGTGGGATATTGGTAAAGACATTGAGAGGAAATTCTAACTCGACAAGTACAAGAGAGAAGGAACTATTGGTATCAGTCACATACTCCAATTGAGCCATAATGAGCAGCAATTACATCAGCTTTAACTTCAACATCACCCCGCAGGTGAATAAATCGGTCCCAGTCACCCTCCGGAAAGAGACCACCAACAACTACCTCTGCACACTTGAACCAGCCGACATTAGTATCTGATCAGACGGATCGTTATCCAACAGCACCAATAAGATGATAGTGACGGGCATGTTATGTATGCGGTGACCACACAAGCAAACAGATAGATAGAGGTGGCCAGAGAGCAGAGATAGCCTTACCCTACTTATGTACTCTATGGAGGCAGCACTTAGAGAACTGTCCACTATTAACACCAAGAGCAAAATCGTCAGGATTCACACAGACAGTAAATCGTCTGTCGACTCCCTATCCTAAGGCCCCCAATCGAACACTGACAACACAACCAACAACATTTGGAAACTCCTTCACAATCCCATGGAGACGACAATCTACTTCCAATGGGTTCCTTCCCATTGCGGCATAGCGGAAAATGAAGAGGTTGACAGAACTACAGACGAAGAGGCAAAAATGGACCAGAAGCATCGACACCGAAGTTATCATGAAACTAGTTACCATTGACCTTAGAGACAGATGACACAGGAATGATAACTTCCACAGCACTTGTCGCAGGGACCACTGTGGAGCTAAACCTACGAATAAAGAGCTCCATAAATAAAGAGCCACATAAAGGCGATCACCCACCACCAGGTCCATGTGGGGAGATTAACCTCCACAAAATCCTTCATTCACAGAATTATAGGAATACGAACGACCAAAATTGCAGTAACTGCCATACCTGCAGGAACTAGCCATACTGCGTTCCGCCGCCGCACCCGCCGACGTTTGTACTGGGGGACTGTTCGATGGACCGTTCGAAGGACTGATTATATATTAATAATCCTGATTTCGTGCTGGAATTCAAGGGGTGCATCGGCCACCTGACCAGTGATTAAAGCGCCAGAAAATATATATAGAGAGAGCTACCAACATATATCCTTCAGACACCAGTCCCTAGACTATCCATCTTTCAAATCTTTTAGGTATATCTTAAAGGATGAGTTGCACAAGTCCCTGCAAGGCCAATAGGAATCCTATGAAAGATCCTGTAAGACATCGGAAGATGCCTATAGGATATAGAAGAATGCCTATAAGATATTAAAAGATGTCTGCAGGATATCGAAAGATGCCTACAGGATACCAAAAGATGCCTGATAGATATCAAAAGATGCCTGTAGGATACCAAAAGATGCATACAATATAATCATTATCGGCTCTGAATCGTCGAATAGCCAAACAAGTAACTCAATCACAGTGAAACAATCGTGGAGGTATTGAAGCAATATACACATCGAAGTTTCACGTGAAGAGCTAAAAGTTTTGGAAATGATCGCAAGCCAATTGCGTTGGATATAAATATATGAACATAAGAAAAAATAATATAATTTTTAAATAGTAACAATTATGAAGTCGATATAAATAACAAATTGGACTTTAGATGTTATTTTAAGACCTTTTGGATCTTATAGGAATCCTATGTAAGATTGTGTAGGAATGACATCATCCTATAAGATTGTTAAGATATCT